>JAOEHX010043862.1:46585-71604 GCA_025448015.1 Bolborhynchus lineola
CCATGGCAGGGGGTTGGAACTGGATGGCCTTAAGGTCCTTTCCAGCCCTAACTATTCTATGATTCTATGGTATTTATCACTATTATTATTATATATATATTCACTATTGAAATAGTTATTTCAGTATTTTCCCCAAGCATCCTTTGGCAAAAGGAAATTACAAAGGAGATGAAATTCTGTGAATGCAGAAAAGATTTAGGTCTGAAAAAAATATTCCAAACTGAAAAGATTAATGAAGAACTAGATGAATATGCTTCACTGATGTCTTAAGGAATTCCTGCACGAGCATTTTTTTTCCACTGAAACTATCACATTCCTAAAGCTGTTATGCAACTCACTTTGTGGCACATGGGTTTTTTTCCTCACAAATTAAATAACTTAACCAGCTTAGTTACAAATTACCAGGCTCTGAAATCAGTTTTCATTTGCAGACCAGACCCTATTACTTGCATGGTGCTACCCTTTCTGAAGCATGCTCACCACAGAATTAGCCACCCATTGAGACCCTGATGGTGATATTTCCTGTGGATCTTTCATTCTGCAGCAGCAGTAGTGTAAAAAGTTAATTCAATGAATAATACTAGTTACAAACCCATTCAAAAATGTCAGATTTCAGACTTCTTAAGTCAGATTTGAAATTTCTTAAAGATGTACTTGGAGCTTCTTTCTCTAAACTGATAGCTAGTCTTCAAAGACCTATGGGTTGAATTTTTGGACCAGCACTAAAAACACCAAAAGAGAACAACTGCCTATAGAAGTTTCTGGTTTCACTTTTACTGTTCAATCTCCCATGGAATAGAATTCTTCTGAACTCAGCTCTGACTGCTGGAGCAACATTACGACACAGAAAACCTAATGTGCTAAAAATATATCCTGTAGGTATAATCTGAATTATGCTTAGGTTAAAAAGATTTAGTAACCTTGGAGATAGAAAACAGTAGAAATGATTATTTTTAGCATTGAGGAACTTCTCCAAGCAACAATACCACACAGTGTAAAAATATACCAGGTCAGTACACTTCAAAGATTTCAGATGTTTCATTTTCTATAGGACGAATGTATGTATAATTTTTTTCTTGGTTACCAATGTGTTGCATTATCAATTAAGACTTAACAGGACAAAAGTTAACTTTGGTCATATAGGACTATAGTAAAGCACTATTAAACTCTATTACTCAATTTTTTTTTTTTTATTCTTCTTCAGATTTACACTCCATAGGGCCAAAGAAATTTTACAGACATGTAAAGATGCAGAGGAACTTTAAGTATACCATCTTTACAAACAGAGCTTGACTCAACAAAAATGGAGTTTTCCACTTGCTTTCAAGACAGCCATCCACTGCTTTAAATGAGATTTGTAATATTGAGAGCAGAAGTTCCAAAGGACAGCCTGAACTGGTGTCTGCAGTTTTGAGTTTGTTGGTATGCTCCTCAAGTCCTCAAGGCTCAGTCACAGGCAGAAGTAGTCTCAGCAAGTGTGTTATGGCATCAAAAATTCACATTGTTTGGTTCTGCTAAATCATTTTTGTGTAGTGACAGTCCCCCATGCTTCTCTCTTGGTTTCTTCCCTTATGAATATGCCAAACTGATCTGCTGCAGCAAACACAGTAGCATACCAGCCCTCTCCATCTCCTCACTGTTCAGCAAGTTCAAGCACGCGTGTATGTGTGACTGTAGGAGGAAATAATTGAAATTACTGTGTGAGTACTTATCTGTTAATAACAGCTTGCTTATATTAATAGCAGCTTCATTTCTGCTAAATAAAGGAGAAAATCATCTAATATTGGTAGAGAGAATCTCCCTGACTTGACGCTTTACAGGGAAACATACTGCACACTGGTACTTGCCTAATTCATAGCTATAAAAAGAAACCCATGCACATGAAAGTTTCCTACACCTAAGAGCAAATGAAATTTTGAGTGTCAACACTTGGTGACAAAGCCTATATGATAATGTATACATTGAAGGTTCATTCATAAGATTTACCAGAATAACATATGTGGATATTAGTCATTAATAGCGAACATCTCCCCAAATGCTCAGGCTCCTCATGGTCTTGTTTCCCTTCTGCAACAACTTTTACATGCTGAATGGGTGGCAAGATTGCCTAAGCATAAAGTGCAGGTGGCATTCTCTTTCACCAAGAAAATCAGTGTAAGCAGGCTGAGAAATACTGAGCAGCCCTGGAAAATGCAGAGGTCAGCTCCTCCCTGGAGCTGTGCCACTGTAGACGGCCACAGTAACTGGCACATGCTTCACCATGGTAAGAAAACAGACTTTTGGACAGCTTGGTTTAAATGCAGGGAAAATAAAAATACTTAACATAGGAACAATAGGGTTCTTTGTGTCAGGGAAAAATGTTTTTTCCTCTGAGTACTGGCAGACTAGCCCCAGTCTATTCTGCTGCTCTTGCTCCGAGTGCTTTTCATTGTTATTATTATTCTTATACTCTGTTTCAAAGAACAGTCTGGAATTCAAGGAAAAGCATTACCTACCGCTGTGACACAGGCCTGCCTAGCAGTATGAAATAGAAAAATGCATTTTCCTAGAGCAACCTCTCACTTAAACTTACCAAGCTCCTGGAATAACTGACAGCAGTTTGTGTTTGCACATTAGCATGTACAAACACTGCCAACCTCAAGCTGTTAGTCTTTTCTTACATAGTTCCTATTGCCATCCTTCAGCTCCTGCCTCAGCATTATTTTTTTCCGTTTTTTAAATGTTTTACTTTCCTTTGCTCCCTTCCCCCATCGATTGGTTACTCTTTCCCTTCCAGCGACTCACTTCTCTCACTTCTTAGTAGTCCTTTTCTCTTACAGGAATTTTCTCTTTTCATATTTTTACATTAGGCTTTTTCTCTCCAAGTTATTAATCTATTTATTTTCTCTGGAGAGGATTCAGAGCATCTCCCATTTGTTGCAATCGATGTGCTTTGACACCTAAGAAATTCTGAATGTTAAAAGCACGAGGACTTGTTTTACTTTAGAAAACCAACATTGCTTTAAATTATTTCCAGACGTAGTCAACAAAACTAAGTTAAATATGACAGCATTTAGAGCATACCGCTTTTGTATAATTTCTGTAGTTGTCTATCATCGCAGCTTTAAATGACTGCCAATAACTGAGACCAAAATATTTTGCATGTATTTAATTTGAAACAGTAATGATAGCAGCAATGGACAGCTATGACAAGCTGAAGATCTACTGCATAATGCAGTAATTTATGAAGTGTTGTTTGCCTGCATTTCTTACATAGTAAGATTTATAATTAAAATAATTTGGAAGCTACTTTGATAAAGTTATTTTATTGCCACCTGTGGAAAGATAGCATTTACTGTCTTTAGCTTTTAGAGTATTTGCTAGTGTTTTAGTAACTGCACTCATTTAAACTACAGATTATTGTTCATATCCTCACTAGTAATGAATTTTTCATTTGAATGAGACAACCGCAACTGTTGATATTTTCCCCCCATTCTCCCCCCGCATCCTTTTTTTCACCCCAAAGTGTGAATCCAAAAGTCCTTTAGATTGACCATAGTCTCTGGGGCATAGGAAAGGCAAAATGCAGGAATGCAGTACTTATATTAAAATTATTTATTTTAACTTGCATCTGTAGAAGTCTCCCAGTAAATGAGAATTCTACTGAAATTCTTCCAAGGTGATCTTCATCACCTCTTTCTAGTGGAAGTTGCATATTTATGATCCATCACTCAAGTTTGATTTAATAAAGACAACTGAACCCGCCATTAATTTATAGGAGGGAAGGACAGGTCATCTCCTCACCAGCAATGAAAATTACCTCTCCAGACTCACCTAGTTCTGCTCACTGTCCCTTTTTCACCTTCTTGCTTTCATCTTAGTACCCCTTTCCAGGTCACCTTCTGTACTGTTAGCATTCTTGTGAATCCATCAGCCAAGCAACTGTTGAATAAACCATCTTACTTGAGTCCCTGTCTCAATTATCCTTTTAATAATGAAATCTCTAAACCTACCTTACTCTCTGAGGAGCTGTTAACACAACTATAAACATTAAAAAGCAAGGATAAGACAAGCAGCTGAAGAAATCCTAATGCTGACCAGCCAAATGCCAATCCTCAGGCATTTCTTAGAGTCTTGCTTCCTCAACCGCCATTCAAAAAATACAAGCTCCAGAGCAAGTCAGGACTTCGGCCAAAATCCAGCACAAGAATAAAATAATACTGGTCATTCAGGCTGGACTTGGAAACTTGAAACAAATGGCAGCCAAGCCACCTCCTTGAGTGCCACTGCGTTGGACACGCTGCATTAGCTGTGCTGCTGCACAGCCACTGGAGACTAAGCAGCTGAACCCAAATTGCTGTTGAAATGAATATTTAAAAGCTGTGAGATTCACTAAGAGAGAGTTTATATAAGCAAAAAATACAAATAATTTCTTCTGTAATGTTTGATTCCTAACAAAAGCAAAAAATACCCCACCAAACCCCACAGGATTAAGCTGTTCTTTGATAGACTGTTTCTTTAGTCTTCTAATTCAGGGTGTTCATAGGCCTTTCTTATTTTTCTGTAGAAAAGACAGAAAACAACAAAAAGCATTGTCGAGATGGTGCAGTGGAATATTGTGATTTCTTGTGGCATGAACACAGGCCTCTATCAGACCTATGGTCTTTTATAGACTGAAGAGGTGGGATGGTATCTGAGAAGGCATCTCCAAAGCATAGTGTTTTCCAGGATTGCGTCTTCCTCCATTAGTTTTCACAGCTATCAATAAAATATTCTTTGTTTTTGTCAGAATGGCAATTTTGTCATTTCTTGAAAAGAAACAGATGTCCCGTCAAAAAATAAATCACTTTTCAAGGAAAATGAGAGGTATGCACTTGCCCAAGGCTGTGCATGTATCTGCACTAAAGAGCTGCAAGCACAACTATGCAGTATGCCTGTATGTGCTGTACTAGTGAAGGCATGGAAGTATTGTACTGCTCATCCAGAGCAAGCACTGTATCTCTCACTAACAGATGACTCTAGCCAGGCCTCATCTTTGGGCATCCATGCCATGCATGGATAACAAACAATTGCAGTTCACTGTTTTACTGCAGTGTGAGTTTAGTCCTAAACTTCACATAGCATAAAGCATCTCAGGAGTAGTTTCACCTGCGTCCTTGTGCAGCTCCAACTTACAAAACCCTCCTGGGCTAAGAGCTGCCCTGCAGGCTGCCCAGGGCTGGCCAAGTGCACAATGCAAATGATCAGAAACGCAACACATGGGAGAGATCTATCCAGGCATTTTGTCTGGTTTAGTTTGTGCCATTGACTGCTTCCAAATGAACTGACCCATATAAATATTCTCTACATGTTTTGATGTGTAAACACTATCTGACGTGGTCCTGCTCTAAGCCCCACAGAAAAGCAGCAAGCTGCCTTCATGCTGATTGTCACAGTCAGCACCATCACAGCAGCACTGGGGATAAAAACAACATTCTTGCCCCTTAAGGGGCTTCTTCTGAGTTAGATCTGGCCTTGTGGAAGTTATGGAAACACTCTGGGTCTGCTCCTGGTTCAGTCTAGTTCACTCCAATAACCTGCAATGAAATTTAATGTTTAAAGTTGATGCAGGTTAAAACTGGTCAACTAGAGGTGTGCTATTAGGCTTGGTGTTTTCCTAATGTGGAATTTAAGCAGTTTAATGGAAGGAAATGAAAATGAAAACTTCCTTAAGCTTTTCTAACTTACACATGGAACACAACCTACATGGATAACATGGCATTTGCTTCACCATGAAAAATCTTTTTATTTGCAATAGAGTTTCCCACTATTATCATCACATTTTAGAGCTACACTTGGTAGGTCCTAAAAGGCTTATTGCATTTATGTCACAAAATGGGAGTTACTTATTTACTGTATTATCCTCAAGTATCACATAAAAATATAATTATTTTTTAAGCTTATACTTTCATGGAGTTGAAAGGTAACCAAGTGGTAGTTGGCTCCCCCAGCAAATGGAAAGTTAAGAAAATACAGCTGCAGATGCAAGCAAATTAGAAATATTTCAAGAATTTTACTGCAAGCATGATCTTATTTTCTTTAGGGAGATGACGCTAAACAAAAAAGAGCTGTTGCAGATGCTTAGGTCAGGAACCAGTTTCAAGCTTAAATATCTGGGCTGACTTAAGGCTCAGAGAGGTGGGTAGCAGAAACTTTTCCAAATTAAGTATTTCTAAGTAAGAGTGAATAAAATACATGTGGGTAGTTAAATGCTAACTTACTGCTTAGTGTGTGGCAAGATTTGCTTAGCTCACATTTAAAACTTATTTGATGTCCACTATGTCAAAATACTAATTCTCCATGAAAAAAGTAGTGAAAATGAATCATGCCTTTACAGCACTCTGCAGAAACAGGAACGTAAGTGTTCACAGCTCTTTTTTTTTCATTCTAGAGACTAGAGTGCAATTATTGCAGATTGAACACAATAACATAGCTCACCTTCAAGGAAGAATCTCCAGAAATGTTCACATAAGACTATCAATACTGAGGAAATGATTGAATGTGCCATGGTGACACTGGGCATGTCAGTTAAAAATGAGTATTTTTTCAGCCATATTTTTTTTGCTTAAAAAAATCTAATTGTTCCACCAATATGTTAGTTTAAATGTGAGATTTTATCAAAACATTTGCTCTAGCAAGGAATTTCATAGCCCTGTTCCTAATGTGCTAGGAACCCTCCAACGTCCAGTAGAGAGCTCTCCCAGTATGGTGATGCTGGGCACAGTATGTTCAGTACCATGACAGAAAGGCTTTCAGATGTTTAGTCTTTTAAATTCATGTGGTATATTAATGATGTCAATGCTGAAACTTGGTCAGCATAAACAGCATTGACACAACACTTTGCTTATGTAGCACGCATTTTCATTAATACAGACAGAAAGGCGGACTTCAATTTTTTCAAGTTAAAACTTTAACATGTTAACCACTCATATTGCACAACTTAGCAAGAGTTTCCTATAATGTTTACAAAGACAGAAATCCCACTTTGGACTACCTGAACACCCATCAACATTCAGAAAAGCAGAATTATTCACATAATACATGGAGCTGGTTAGATAAGGGATATGTAAACACAGCTACAAGGAAATACAGTTAAATAAAGCTCCTGACTGAAATAAACCATTGCACCTGTAATAACATTGGCTATGAACTGAACTGATCAGCAGTCAATACCGTAGACAAAGATTCAAATTTTACATTACTCCACATATTTTTAACATCAGTCCATAGTTATTAAACAGGATTTTGCCAGTAGCTCATCATCTGTCCTGCTCCTGCAGGTAAATAGAGGTGTGGCAGTGTTTTATGTAAGTCATATTCATTACATGAGCTGGTTATGTGTGCCAGCACACTGACCTCACACTTTTCGTGGCTACCAAGCCAGCAAGCCCATTATACTCCCCAGCTGCCCAGGAAAGGCATTTTTCCTAAAAGCTAAAACGATTGGTCATTACTTGGGTTTGGAATTACCAACCTTGGTAATGATAATCCACACACAACTTGCCTTGGCCAGGCTCTCTCATTAACAACTTTAAATTGTAATTTACAAATAACTGCTGTATGTACGCCACCTGAATCAAGCCTTGTGATAGTGGTCTGTAGTCGGTGTTAGCTCACGTCCTAGGCTAGCAGCCTGCAGGACGAATGCATGTTTGTCCTGCAAAAATCAAACAGGCTGCTGAAGCAGAGGAGGATTTCCCTGGGTTTGAGGATGGTACCACACTGCCACCCTCAGCAGGAACAGCATATCAGCATTAATACAAACATTTCCCTCCTTTCGAAAGGAAAAGAATCACATGATCTTGAATTTGCGTTCAGTGAGTAATAAACCTATCTCCCATCCCCTGTGTGTGTCACTACCGTAAGCAGCATTGTACTTTGAGGAAATAAAAGATGAAGTACCTGCACCAATAAAGTTTGCTTTTCTCTGCTCACGCTCTTCTTGAATATGGGACTACAGTAGCTACTGATGACCAGATGAGCAGTGATAAGCAGTCTATCATCTTAATTACTAACAGCTTTATGTCTTTTTCATAGATACACAGTGATTAATGGTGAACCAGAACGATCTGTTTCTTCTTCTTCCATTGTATAAATATACAGAAACACATACATACCAATATTCCATAGTATGTATTTGATATAAAAATATTACACCACATGTTTTGCTGACAATGTACACTTTAGAAGTCATTACTCTGTGTGCTTTAAGTACTATGTATAATCTTACTTCTAAGATAACTCTTGAATCAGATCAGCAGAGCATATTATAATTAAAATATTCATCTTCTCATTCATTTATGTGCCAACATATGTAAAGAAGCACAAAACCTGCAATTTCAGAAATATTAAGTAACAGCTTTCACTTATTTCAAGCCCAGATCCCCTTTTCCTTCTTGCAGTCTGAATTGTTCTAATCCGACTCCAGGGGTGAGCTGGCAGTACCTCAAGTCACAGGTAAAAGCAGCAGCACAGACACCTTTTTAGACACCAGAGATTGCAGCCATGGGTCAAATACAGGAATTTTTTTCATAATCTCTTTCCTTGTAAGTTAAATATTTCAGAAAATTCCTATTTTCCAGCTGCTTACTTGCCCAGACCCAAGGGTTGAACATTTTGCCCAACTATGTCCATTTTCCATGCTTCCCCTTCAATACAGGACCATAGTATTCCTACAGCCTGGAATTAGAGTTTGAGATTGGCTGTATACAACTTTATTACTCTGCCCAATCACAGAGTAATGTAAATTGGACCAGGAGATTGGTAATAATTACATAACTTAAGTATTAAAGAATGATTTCTAATATAAATTCCAAGCCTTCAATATACTACACTTAAAGAACAGGAGAGAAGAAGCAAGCAGCATAGAAGCAGAACAAAAGCCAAGCTAAAAAAAGTATTTGGAATACACTAAAAGCACACAAACTTTTTGAAAAAGTGTTATTTTGAGGCTCTGAGCCTCAGCACTTCACATCCTGAGGACTATTCATTTAGTAGGCTTGAATTGAATTCTCCGCAGATTTCATTAAAGAGACACTGAAGATAATTCATTTCCATTTCATCAAATTACTGTGTGATTTTGAATCAATGTGGCATTTAAGACCACTGTAGATGTTGATTTGCATTAACTTTCACTGAAGATTTTTGTATGTTATGTGTATCTATAATCTCTTAAACTGCCCTTGGCATTTGCTGTTCTGTGGTCTTTCTGCAATTTAAAACTCTTTACCTCCCAGAATAACATAAATAACAGGGTTTCTGCATAAATAAGGTCTGTTGTTATACAGATTGAAGTTTTATGCATCACTTGAATAGGAACATGAGGAAATCCTCATTCACGACCCAGAGTTCATATATGTTAAGCTATGATAGTAATCTATCAGCCTTTTGTTAAGTTTTTAGAAGATTAATATTTAGGCTGAGGGCTAAAAACCTAGTCCACTGTTCTGTAATTATCCCATTCTCTTGCCATCTGTAATCTGCAACTTCAAAGTCACAGGCATTGAGGCACATGACCTCCAGCAGCTACAGAAATGAGTCAGTCTGAGGAAGGACAGAAGATCAGGATACCCATTTCTTTACAAGGATCTGAAGCTATCTAAATACCTTCTGGGGAGTGCAGGGATTTAAATATGTACCATAGGTAAAAATATAATGTTTTGTATTAGGAAAGTCTTACAATGTTTTGTATTATGAAAACAGGACTTGTGAGATTTTTGCCCCATTGTATTCCTCTAACTGCTTGGACTACATCACCATGCCTACAGTTTGCAGTAGCAAACTATAGCAGCTCTTTCATACCGATTGCATTGCTTGCATCCTCCGAAGGACTACTGAGGCAGCTGGTGAAAAATGCCCATCACCACCTTTACCCAGACACTTTCAATCCCCCCCCTCCCCAATGGGGACATAGGTTAGAACAGAGAACATAGAAAAGACCACATAGTGCATAGCTACTCAAAATAAGATTTTTTTTTCCCCCTGAAATTTTTGCTCTACAAAGAGTTAGTCCCAATCAAAAAATAATGTTGTGATCACATACTAATGAGCTTGTAGAAAGCTTAACTTCACCACCTAGTCATCTAAATACTCCTTATAGTTTCATATTTCTACATAAAGGGGTTTTGTACATAGTATATTCATAAGACAGACAAGTGAACAACACATTTAAATTTGATAAATTTAAAAGATCATATTCTAAGTGACATTTAAGATGCTATTATGCCTTACTATTATTCTCCTTGCATAATTTTACAGTAAGTGAAAGCCTGACAAATGCTTGTTAGATATACTTTCTCCACATTCCTAAGTAATTTTTGAAAGAAATGATGGCAAATCAGTTTTGGAAGTAACTACTAAGGCTTAATAAATAGCACACTGAAGTCTACATTTAATTCAAGTAGGAGTTAGATTCTGGGGTAGTGCACAGCCAGCTACAGAAACAAAATTTGTCTTACTACTTTCCACAGTATGCTTTAGAAAGAGTACATTAGTAGTAGGAACTCTTTTGTGTAAAATACAGTGCTGAAAATAAAGGAAGCAGAAAGCAAGTCATTTCCTTTTACAAGCAAAGTAGTTTTGCTTGACAAGGCCTCCTTAAGCTTTGGCTCTCTAATGTTGTGCAATATATGGTATAGAGTATAGCAGAATAAACCAAGCTGTAAGTACATAAAGTCATGCGGTACGTGTTCACAGCACAGTGCAGTCCCATTTGTGCTGGAAAAATACTTTTCTGTCAAAGTAGCATTTCAGTGTTATGTCGTCAAGTTCTTTAGTCTTGCTTAAATTGCACAGCAGATATGGGTTAAGAAACAAAATTTCAATATATTAATTCTTACTGGTTTTACTGTATCTCATGCACAGTTGATGATGAAAAGATGATCATTACATTCATGGACATTGGTGGCATCTTCAGGTAAACTAAATATGGACAGGACAAAGTGGCATTTTTCTAACAACCATTGCTTTCATGAAGAAGCACAGAAAACGTGAAATAACCACTCTGGCTTCTCTTTGGGGAAGATACGTCGCCCTTCTCTCAGCAGTTCAGCTTTACCTTCAGGAGTACAGAACTGCAACCCAAAATTTGTCTGGTTGGACCATCAGGGTGAGCCTGGTCCTCCATAGCTTTTCCTGGTCCTACTTACAATTCTTGCTAACTACACTCCAGTGTATTTGTCTTACGCCATGTTATAGACAGGCCAGAGAACTGATAATGCATATCATTAGTATCTGCATAGCTCTCTGTGGTAATGGGGACTGTGAAACTAGATGATTCTCAGTTTCACGCTTGGAGATTTTTTGTTACTGATAGCTGAACTTGCGCATGATGAAAAGTGAGCATTTCAAGCCAGTAAAAAAACCCAACAACAACAAAATCAAACCAAAACCAACCAGGCAACCAAAATCCCTATCAAACTAAGTCTTTCAAAACAGGAGGAGACATTCCAGCCGTAAGCTTACACATTTCCACTGTCTCACTGCTAAACTGGAAAATTAAAATTGTATATGATGCAAGACTAGCACAAGCCTGCCTGTTCTTAACAGGATCACTTAATCCACCTGGCCTTTCAGGCATTGACAGCATCATATAAAGAAAATCAATTACCTGAGATAATCAAATCCACTGTCTTCATCTCAGCTTTCTCATTCATTTAATATAATGTTTGAATATTGACATTATTCCAGGCATAATGGAAACATAAGTACTTCATTAAAGCCAGCACCTGGACATACTCAACAGTGTAGCAAGAGCAAACAAAGCTATGACAAACACAGCCTTGCTGTTATGAATCAACTGATGAGTGATACAACCAAAAATATGTGCTTCTCAAAACAACCTCGAAAGAAGCAGTGGTTTCAGACAGAAATGCCTTGCTTACAGGGAGGTTTCACCCTGGCGTGCTTTGTCACTACCTAGGAGTGGTAAAGATTTGCATAGTGCCCAAAAACCATGATCTGAGCTGAAGATGTTCAGGTGCAAGATGCATCCTGGCTGCCTGTAACAGCATCTCAAGGTAACAGAGCCATCATGCTTCAGACATGGGAGACCCCAATTTCAGTAAGAACATGCTTTGATTTCAGCACTGAGTAATCCTGTAAGAGGTCAGTTAAACATTAAAATAATCCAGGCTTAAAACAGCATCAGTGACTTCTGTGAAAAAAGTAGCACGTAGTGAAATGTTACTTGACAAGTAAAGGTTTGTCAAGAGCAGAAAAATTTCAACCCATGATGACCTGGAAGAAGATGAAAACATCCAATATTTAATAAAAAAAATCATGTTTTTTGTGACTCTTGCTACAGGTAACATTCAAAGGATTCATGTGTAACTGAGCAAAAAGAGAATATATGAACTCTACTGTCTGAGACATTTTATATTTTCATTATTTTTCCCTCAGATAATCTGGAATAGGTGCAGAGTACATAACCCTCAGATCATTGGGTATTATTACAATAGTTTAAAATGCAACAATTTGTGCAGCCTATATGTAGGTACAAGAAGGTACACTTTCATAGACCAGCATTCCTACTGGAGAGTAGGCCTCACCAGGTATTAGAACATTAATTGACTCATCCTTTACTTCCCACATAATTTATAGTAGGCAGAAAAATGTTTTCCTTAAGAATCCTAAAGATGGAGCACATTTTATGGTGTTATTTTCATCCTTTCAATTACATTCCCTGGGACACTGAATAATGAAATAGAATTGTTTTTAGTAAATTCAAATCTATTCTCTCTTATTAGCAGATTTTGAAAGTCCTCAACACTGGAATTACCTGTTACCTCGTTAACATCAGAAGGCTTAAATCAAATCTAGGGAGCCGTGGGTATTTTCTCACTTTTTGTTTTGTATTTAATTTATAGTTGTATTATTTGGTCTCATTTTCAAGTTCTCATTCTCCATTTATTCAGAACTCATTGGTCACTATTTCAAGAATCTGCACTTACATTAATATGTCCAAAATAATGTCCATCAAATATTGATGTAATAAAAATGGGGACAGTTTTGTTTATGGTACACCACACTGCCAAGTATTTTATGTATCAATAGGATACTGAAGTGATAATGTTAATATTGGCTTATTTAAGAGGGTTGTGTGTTATTGGGCAAGCAGTTCAAGCACCTAAAATATCACAGTCAGCCTGCTGATCAGAATTTAAAATATGTCTGAGAATCCTTGGGGGTTCACTATGTTTTCTGTTATTCTTAGTATTACAGCTATTGAAAATCATGGCAGATTACAACACTGTTTAATCAGTGCTGTGGGTGTTACAACAACCCTCTGAGGTTGTTCCTTACAGCCATAAAAAAAATCTACAAAAACCAGCCCCAAAATCCAACTTACCCAGCACAGGCTCCAGTACAGATGCAGAGGGCAAAATGCACAAAGGAGTTGAATGCTGTCTTATTGCAGGCATCCAGATTTTTGTGTTCAACAAGCTTTTTCTGCAAGTTGTCCTCTGAAACAATTTCAGTGCTCTTTACCAGCCTGAGGATGGAGTCAGCTGATTTTCACAGACGATGAATGGCTCTATTCAAAGACTTAAGCTTTGGGTTAATAATTGAGCTCACCCCTTCTGGGACTAGCTCAAACACATATGATGGGTTCAGTGTCCCAGAGGTCCTATTGCGGCAGGGAGGCAGGACCTGGGTCTCAAGGTTTTAGAGCAGGTCTGCTTCTGGGCACAGACTCAGGTCAACCGGTTGCTCCTAAGTACAACCCTTGCAGCGGGTGCAATAACTACAACAGGAAATTAATAAACTGAAATCCATAGGCACTCTCTGAAGGACCAGTATAAGCCTTAGAAGAAACCAGCCTAAGTTTTAGTTTGATATTAACAGGTTTTGCTACCAGCTTTAGTATTTTAGGCCATGGTAACTGTTTACTTGTGTGTCTTCAACAGACACTATCAGAGTGCTCATGGCCCAGGGGCTGCTTTGGGTGATCCCAGTGAGTGCCACTGCTCAAGACTTTTGTATGGAGAGAAGGATGTGCACTACCCTGGATTTTCAAATGCATCTCAGCCCCCTTAGAGCCTTGGAATTCAGACAGGTGATGAATTTCCACTTTCTTCAGCAACTTTTCAGAGTTCACCATTTAGCACTGTGAACCGAAACAACCAATAGCACGTTGATGCTTTGAGTTTTCAGGCAGAATATTTTCATTCTATTTAAATTATGACTTGCAGTTAGCGGGAACTTGAAATACGCTTCAAGAAGTAGGTAGAAAGAGATCTCTAGAAATTGAAGAATTTCTGACACTGTTCGTAAGATATAATCTGTGCTTGGAGTACAATTCAGAACAATAAACATCAGCATTTTTTCTTTGCCAGTTGCTAATAGAATTGACTTTAAAGCTGTGTTCTCAGTTCCGATGCCATGAAATACCACATGAGACCAAACTTGCTGATTCTCCTACTTGCAGCTGTTTGGTGATAGAAACAATCAGGGATTTTTTTCCACTGGGCTTCAAGCTTCTTTCTGCTTGACTGATGAATGAAAGATAAGCACTACGCATGTTACGCAGTTAGACAGACAGTTCAAATAAGATGGGGGGGGGGAGGGTAAGTACCCCAGAGCATGCACACTCAGCATGTATTCTTGACTTCTAATTAGATCAGTATTTGCATGGAAAATGGGATTTTACATTTCTCTGACTTCTCCTGCCCACAGATGCAGTAAAAAATAAAAGCTTCAGGCAATAACAGTAGCAGAAAGGCACACAACAGCAGGGAAACGTGTTCCATTTTTTAATCAGAGGTGGTTTTCGTCTCCAATTTTGAGCTTCAGTCAGACTTTCCTATGTTCTGTAGCTTGGAGGAGCTTCCAGTGCAGTCACAGCAGGCATAGGGTGTAAAAATAGCCTATTGTAACAGCGCATTGGTAACTAATTTAAAGATAAAGTTAAGAAAAAAGATAGGGGGTAATGGGTTTAAACTAAAAGAGGGTAGTTTCAGACTTGACAAAGAATTCTTTTTTTTACAATAAGGGTGGTGAAATCCTGGATGAGATTGCCCAGAGAGGTGATAGATGCCCCATCTCTGGAAACATTCGTAGAATCACAGAATTATTAGGATTAGAAGGGACCCCTGGAGATCATTCAGTCCAACCTCCTGCCAAGGCAGGGCCACCTAGAGCAGGTTACACAGAAAGGCATCTAGGTGGGTTTTGAATACCTCCAGAGGGGGAGGAGACTCTATGACCCTTCAAGATCAGGTTCATTTGTCATTATTAATCACAAGAGAAGATGGTTTCATGCAGATTCTCTCTTTCTTTCATGCACTCAGACATGATTTTTGTTTACTTTGTGATCAAAATGGGAAGATGCTGCTTTTGTGAAGAGATCTATCTAAATTAAGATATTATAATCTATTTCTTTAGAATAGATTATATAAAAATAAAATTTCATGCTCTCATTCAAAGCAGAGATGCTTTTCTCCTGGGTATTGCTAGTATACATAGAAAGCTGCTGCACTTTAACTGTTAACCACACCAACTACAGTTTTGCTAGAAACAAAGCTTTAGCCGCTTAAAGTCTGTTCTTTAAGCTTCAGCTGTATACTGTCCATCCTCGTTGCTCCTTCAAGACCTTCAGAAATTAAAAAATGTAAGGGAATACCAGTTCCTTCTCTCATTTAAGTAGGCAAACACTGTTTTCAGAGCTTTTTTTCTGTGGCAAAAGCAGTCCAAAAATATGGCAGAAGGTAATATAAAAGAACATGTCCAAACTAGATTCTGGTTATAACTTGGAAGCATTCAGTATTGCCATCTGTTCTGTAGACTTGAAACACATATGGATGCCCCATAGCACAAGTCAGAGAAACCTGTCAAGTGGTCTGATTTGTCCTGCAGCTCATAAGGTCCTGGGCAAAATGCAGACATAACGGGGGTTTGGTCATGCCTCACTCTAGACTACTGCATTTAGCTGCTGCTTTGCTTTGCTAACTTGCCCATCTCCCTTCTCTATTTATGCACGCTTACTCTTCTTATTTCGAATGACTATCGAAGCAAGTGGCTGTGTGGTGCTTAGTTGCCAGCTGTGTTAAACCACAAGGAATTGTCAACTTTCATCCCCAGAAGCAGCCAGTAGTTGAAACTGAAGTAATCAAAATAATTTTTCCTCCTCCTCTACAGCTTGGATCAGCAATACTGTATTTTAATAGTGGTGATAGTGACTCTGACAGGAAGGATTCCTCCACTCCCTTCACTCTCATATCCTAGCTACAGACAATAATGACAGAAAACCTGAAACTCTGTCAAAAAGCTGGTTCCCCTAACACAGCCTGGGTTGGGAATCACATTCCCTAAGTGATTTCCTTCATCTCATGTGTAACGGTGTTTCCCCAGAGAAAGCAGTTCTTTCATCTATCTGCAAGCTGCGGACAGCTCCTGAAGTGAAAGGTCAGACAGGAAAGTAACGTCTGTAAAGCTAACATTTTTCTTCTCATCATTCCTAGAAAGACTTGAGTGAGGTTACCTAGAGACATCCGGAATATTTCCACATCAAATAAAAAACAAGGGTGGACATTTCTACCCAGGGTAGCTGGGATCGGATAATTGCGAGAAGGAAAACACAGCAGTAAGCGGGACGTTTTATGCAAGCTCTGTTACAGAGGCATGGCAAAGAAGAAACGGTGGGAAGTGCTTCCACTGGTTTTTGTCTGGCCAGGATCCCATACCACTTGTCCTTCCAACATTGTTTCCCCCAGACACACTAGAAACTGAAAAGGGGTGTTAGGAAGCGAAGGAGGAGTGGCAGGGAAGGGACAATTCCGCTTAGAGGCACCTATGGGGGCTTAAGCTAGGAGTAGCGGGAGGGGGGGCCTCCTGCTGCCGCCCACCCCAGTCGTGGGCGGGCTCGAACCCGCGGTCTCCTTCAGTCCCCGGCCGGCCGCGAGGGTGCAGGGAGGCGGCCGCTCCGCTCCGCCCGCCGCCGCCGCCGCCTCGGAGGGGCCGCGGCCCCTGCCCAGGTAAGGAGCGTTGTCCCTCGGGGAGCGCGGCACCCTCCCGCCGGGAGCCTGTCCAAGCACTGGTCCCTTCCTGGGGGTACTCCTGCCTTCCCTTCGCATCCCTCCCCCTCCGTGCTCAACTGTTTTTCTCTAAAATAGTTTTCCTTCTGAGGTATTACTAAAACACATTCTGCTGGATTAAAATGTCAGAAATAACCCAAATTGCCATTAATAAGTCAAATCTGAGAAGCAAGTTTCACCCCCAAAACCTGCAAAAACTTGTGTTTAAAAGCAATGAATGGCATATGGAGAAACTTCTCCCAGAAAGACAATTTAAGAGCTAGCTTCCATTTTTTCCAACTCCCTATCAAATCTGTACATCTCACCTCAAATGAAAACATAGATGAACTTAAGCCAGTACTTAAAAAGGGGTACAATATTTGAATGAAAATAGATTGTGTTGATTAAACCTGTTGGCCATTGAGTCATGATGAAAGGAAATATTTGAATTACATGAGAGCATTTTACTTCCTCTAGCAGGCTTTTTGTCTAATTATAAAAGAATCACCTGCCTGTGTACAGAATTTCATTGTCTATTCAATCTTTATAAATAGGCTTCTTAAAGGTTGCTCTTCATCACGACACAACTCTAGGCAATTATAATGATTGGCATAGAATAAAGCTAAAGCAGTATGCCCCTAAAGAAAAGGAAGCTCCTGAAACCACCGCACACTTACCACATGGGAAGATGAAGTTGAATAAATAAATAAATAAATAAAAAGACCTGAAATACATGTCTTATTAAAAAATGTCACATACTTTTAAAGCTCCTCTTGTGATTTCCTCTTTGGCTGAACTCCCGCTTGCTTTGAGCCCAGTTTCGCATCTCAGTCAAAGTCCTCTGACTTCAGCCTTGACAGGTACAGAAGTGTGCAGCTGAGCTCAGGACACAGAACTTCACTTTTTTTGCATGGCTGTACAATTAAAAGCATTTCTTCCTGTGATTATTGTTTGCTAATGTTTCTACTGAGTAATTTTAATTAATTTATGCCAATTCATTTTACATGCAAAAGTTTCCTAGATTGTAAAACCTCTAAACTGCTTTGAAAACTGTTTTTCTCCTTCCTAGTCTTTCATCCTGTCACACTACTCAAAATGGTTAGTTGTAAATATCCTGTAGCCAGGACATTCACTGATCCAGCAAGGAAATACAGACCTTGGACTTACACTGCCAAGTAGCTGCTTGATGGCTGAGTGTCCCAAGAAAAATAAGACTTTCTCTGGAGGTTTACAGGTATGCATAAGAACAGTCAAAACAGGAAAATTCTGTGGTTCAAATTCATAATTTACATCACTGGGCATATGCCCTCCCTTCTCCTTCTACCCCTATCAAACAAACAAGCCTTTGCAACTGCAAACAAAATTAATTACAAACCAAGGGGCTGATTCTCCGTCATAAATCTCAGGGGCACATTGCAAAATATATAACAAGGATAGAAGATGATATGATTAAAACTAATCCGATACTGCAGGGCTACTATTTTCCTCCTTAGAGCCTCAAGCATGTATTCAGTGACATATAGAGAGATGTCTCTCTCATTCTCCCATGTCAGAGGCTATATGGAGGGAAGCTGCGGGCAGATTACTTGAGTCCTGGTTGGTTTCTACAATATTAAAACACTTGAGCAAAGCTTACAGTCGTCAGTGTCTATATGGAGAGACTGGCCTCCAGGTTAAGACCCAGAAGGTTCTAGCTCTGTTAACTTTCATAAGGAACAATAATTTTAACTGACGTCAGAAAGATAAAAATTTCACTTGTCTTTTCAAATCAAGTTGTTACTTTCTTAATCTGAACCATCATATTCCGTCCAACTTTATGGATTTTCAACTATTTATATCAATCATATCTATTTTGATAGCTCCCAAACAAAACTGTGGCTCCATTTTGCTTCAGGCTACAGAAAAAAGTTAGCCTGGTCCCTATAACTAGTGCAGTGTGATATGGGTGCTGCAGTAACACTGTATCTGCCTTCAACCCGGGCTTGGTGGGTGCCCTTCAGAAAGCTGGTCACCTGAAGTGCTCACCCAGGCAGCCATGAGATGGGAGATCACCCAAGCCATCAGTGTTACCCTCATGAAAGTTGTTTGCACCTTCCTTCAAATTCACAGAATCATAGAATAGTTAGGGTTGGAAAAGGACCTTAAGGTCATCTAGTTCCAACCCCCCTGCCATGGACAGGGACACCTCCCACTAACCCATATCACCCAAGGCTATGTCCAGCCTAGCCTTGAACACCGCCAGGGATGGAGCATTCATAAGTCAAAACCTTTCTTAAGGTACCTTTGAAGCTTCATTCATCATAATGCAGAGGACTTGTTGAGAAATACAGACCTCAATCTAGAACTGAAGATATCCCTAACAATTAGACAGTATTCATACTCTTAATGCAGAACTAGCAGTGTACTGGCTAGTCTTTACACCTTTTGTGATTAGAAGTACTGATATTTAAAAAAATAAATCAAATGGCTGCAGCGGTGTTTCTTTGACTTAGTTTATGACCTTCCAGTGTCTTTTGAGAACAGTAATTTGACATGTTAATTTGTATATAATTCAGGACATTGAGATCTGTCACCGAGTTGTTGCTGCTACAGTCTGAAATCTTGCAATGTTATTTCATGTATGTATTTTTAAATAAATGAAATCTTGTATGTTTCTCATACAGATTTATTCAGGATAATTTTGAAGACTCTTATACAGTGTTCTATAAGTATGTAAGCAATGTTTAATTGTGACATTTCGCTTCCAGATCATTTTGCTATACCAGAGAAGCAAATCTTCATTTCTGGTAAATTTTAAATTCATTCTACTTTGATTAAGAATATGAGCTTCTGATTTTGAGCAGCACCTTTGACAAAAGCATCTCAGAGCACAAAACTTGAGAAAGATGTACAGATTGAAGCAGCTTCCTGTGTATTTCAGTGAGAAAGTGACATTTTGAGCTATTATTCATATTACCTGGTATATGTGACAACTCCACTGATCAGAACATCAGAGCATAACTGGAATTCAGTATTTCACTTTGATCTATTGCTAGATATAGCAACAGGAGA
Organism: Bolborhynchus lineola; assembly: GCA_025448015.1. Classification (NCBI taxonomy): domain Eukaryota; kingdom Metazoa; phylum Chordata; class Aves; order Psittaciformes; family Psittacidae; genus Bolborhynchus; species Bolborhynchus lineola. The sequence continues at coordinate 66,667 of JAOEHX010043862.1, forward strand.
AACTTAACATCCACCCAGTTGCTAACATAGCACTGTCACACAGATGGCCTCTGTACTACTTTTCTGCAAAGAAAACATGACAAGACAGCTACTTCCCATGGACCAAGTAAATCTAACTTTGCTTACTTGCCCAAGGAGACTTGGGCATGGTTTATGTCCATGCCAAGCAAGATGGATGTGCCTAGGGTTTAGAAGTGAACTAGCTGGTACGCCAAGAGCCAGCTTGTCAGGCAAATAAGAGGGTGTCCCTTATAAGAGGATGCAGACATACGCGTTGGTCTACTTTCATCAGTCAGTTCACCAGTCAGATGCAGAGTTTTGGTGCTTCTGGGTTTTATTCCTTCTTTCTAATTTACCCCATTAAAAAAGATTTCCTTCTACATTCAAACCATGCTCTTTGCAGTATTAATTGGTCTGCACATGAAAAATAACCTGAATTGTGAAAATTTTGCATTTTCTTTCATGATCTATGTAGTTTAGGGAGACTTAAAAAATGTCTTAAAACTAGGACTATTAGAGAGGTCTCCTATCATAGATAGCATGTCACTTCGTTCACCAAAATATCTGTGACTACTCTCAATAAGTGGAGTTGGCTTTCCAAGTGACAAGCAAAATTTACTCTGTCCTTTTAAGTCGGTGCTTGTGCACAGCTGAAGATAAAAATATTTCCTATGCAACTTGAAAGTAAGAAGAGGGAGGAAGACTGCCCAGGAAAATGGACGAAGCCACTGATAATGACAGTATTGGGTCAGGAACCAATTTGCGAGGACAGGCGTGAAGAATGATTAAAGAATCTGGAAGTGACAGTGGCATTCTGGGGCCATATCCTGTAGGAGTTTTTCCTTTTCATTTCTCTTACCTTGTGACTGCCTTGCACATATCCACTCCCTTTCTTCCACCAGGCATTTAGTATTTTCAGCCTTACATTGTTTTCCCTCTAATTGTTTCACGTTGATCTAACAAATAGAGGATAGAGTGAAGAATATATATATATACACACACACGCTCATGGGCCACACAGCAGTTGCAGTGGACAATGCCAGTAGGACAACACAGGGCAGGGGACGTAGTTACACTTTGGTACTCTGGCTGAATGCGTCCTGAATTTCCAGCTACTTTTCAGTCAAGCACTTAAAGGCACAGTCATTCAACAGTTTGGATGCAGAAAGCAAATGCAACTTCAACCTATAAAACTGCTATTGACTTTTTATTTTGAGACAATTCTATTTAGTTTCAGATGCCTGCAACAGCAGCCATGGGAATTCAGGCACATGGCATACCATATGCCAACGTATCTTTTTCTAATAATTTTTAATCTCTTCATGTATCCACCTGTGGATAAGATCATAGAATCATAGAATAGTTAGGGTGGGAAAGGACATAATGATCATAGAGTTCCAACCCCCCTGCCATAGGCAGGGATGCCTCATCCTAGACAGGGTTGCCCAGAGCTCTATCCAGCCTTGAACACTGCCAGTGATGGAGTATTTACCACTTCTTTGGGCAACCTGTTCTAGTGCCTCACCACCCTCACAGTAAAGAACTTCTTCCTTATGTCTAACCTGAACTTCTGCTGTTGAAGTTTAAACCCATTACCCCTTGTCCTGTCACTACAGTCCCTGATGAAGAGTCCTCCTCCAGAATCCTTGTAGGCCCCCTTGAGATACTGGAAGGCTGCTAGAAGGTTTCCATGCAGCCTTCTCTTCTCCAGGCTGAACAGCCCCAACTTTTCTACCCTGTCTTCATACAGAAGGTGCTTGAGCCCCCTTATCATCCTCATGGCCCTCCTCTGGACTTGCTCCAATGGTTTCATGTCCTTCTTTGGTATAATATGTATTTCATTCTCTGGTTCATTCACACAAAATTCACTTCAAGTGAAATTTCAAGATACTGCTACAACCCCTGCCAGCTCTCTGCCTCATCTAATTTTGGTGTTGGAGGCTTGTTAAACTTGCATAATTCACTTTTCCTCTCATGCTGAAGTTAATACATAGTGAGTTCCCGGGAGAACATCCATACCATTACATGCTATTTTACAGTCCTTATCTAGCCTAAATCAAAGTAGAAAGTGGTGTTGTCCCATCATATGGAGAACTGAGGCAGATATTTATTACCTTCAGCTCAATTACTTAATGCTATGCTCAGAACATGAAGATGTGTTAGTATACACACAATAATCTGGACAGAATATAGCCTGTCTGGTAAAATTGAAAGGCTTGATATTCCATGCAGAAAACAGGTTATGTATATTTTTATAGGTTCTGGGAAAGAGGAAAACATTCTGAGTCCTGCTAAACTAGTTTTAAATACCAGTATTTAATCTGGTCTACATATATAGGAAGGAATCCTGCAGTGTGTATATTGCATTTGATAAGGGAATGCATGACAGAGGAAAGGTCCAGATGTGCAAGCATGCCAAGAGGCAGGCTTTTCAATGGGACAAACCAGCTCAGTAAGGACATCAGAGAAAATGCATGTATGCAAGCATGTATGCACATGCAGCAGTGATTTATATATCCAGTTTAAGTATCATCTGTGAAACCGCTGAAGACTTCAGTAGCTACCCATTTCTATTCCTTGGCTGACATGCAGTGTCTCTTTGCAGTGATGGGCTGCCAATTGACTTGGCAATTGGATCTCTTGATTAATATGCTTAACCAGAAATAAAAGATCTTTTCCTTCCTGTTATTTCCAAGCTCTCTCTTCCTGAAAACACAAAATTAATCCACGTACCATAGGATGGATTTGACCTTTCAGGTGTTAGAGAATAATTCTCCACCCCATCCCCCCTAAAATTGCTACGTTGAATGTTGTTTAATATCTAAAGATAAACTAGCTGCTTTAGAAAGAGGTTAGTAATCAGCCATTCATTTTGATCTTCAGTACTGTAAAAACTAAAACCAAATAAGTACAGAAATATCCATAGGTTTCCTTAATCTGTTTATAAAGGATCTTCAGACACATTAGGAGCTCATAGTAACAATTCAAAAGCTAAATATAAAAGCAGCTTTGTGAAGTACTTATGAAGTCAGTAAGAGGTTTTCTGGGAAGCCAGAAAGATAATCCTTATTTTTAGCATATTTTCCTGTGAGATAAAGATAGTGAATGTAGAAAGTATCCAAACCCAAAGTGAGATACGCAAAAGAAATCCCACGATATGCACCAGGAGTGTTCCAGAATCAGCATTTTGAGAGCAATGTTCTGACAACACCATCTGCTCATTTGTGCTGTATCTTCCTATTAATGGCTCTCTTAACGTCTCATGCATGATTTTCTGTGGAAGTCAGTAGGAGTATATGATTTATTTTGACATTAATATTTACCAGACTGATGTATGCTTAAAGTATTCGCGATGCTGAGAATTTTTACTTGTTTAAAAAGCCATTGAATTGGCTTTTTTCTTTGGAGACATTAACTTAGTCACTTTACCACTGTTACGTACAAGTCAGATACCATTTACACTGCATTAATTCAAGTAAACACCATTTGTGTTGCTCTTACTAGAACTATAGACTGAAAGAAAAATTACTTTGGAGTAAAGAAAGTTCAGTAGAATTTTGTATTGGAAACGAAATGATGGTGAAACAAAGGTTCAAATTGTGAAGCTTCAAATTCTTTACTGTTTATAATTTAATGTGAAATTGAAGCGCAAGAGACTCCTGCAAAATATATTCTGGAACCAAAAATAGTATTGTTTGATTGTTACTTTCTAAAACCTGCAACATACATTTCATGTGTATATATTAACATTTAACAGCTGCTTTGCGGATTCTGGGTAATGTTCATATGGCAGGGGGGTTTTTTTGGGTGTTTTGAAGCAAGTCATAAAATAACATTCATGTGCCTTGATGAAGTATAGCAGAAGTAAGCTTAGCCCATGAATTTCAGATCTGTTGCATGAATGCATTAAAATATTGACTGATACTCTTTTCATCCAGAAACGGATTACAGTGCTGACAGATTACTTAAAATAACCATTATGGATGTGAATCATACTGACAAAGGCAAAGAAATCTCATTCAGAAGAAAATATCTTGTCTCAGCCAAGCATTTTGATGGATGTAGATGCTTATAAATGATTATTTATATACAGTCAAAGGATCTTTTCTTTAGTAGCTAGAGGCAGAAACATATCATTTTGATTTTCTTCATTAACAAAAAGCATGCCAAAGATAAGCACCACAGGTATTGTTGCTACCCCCATGCCAAAGATGCTGCTCTTGAACAGCTGTGTTATAAGATGGAGTTACATATCTTCTATTCAGAGGAGTGCACTGATATGCCAGAGACATACGTTTACAGGCATGAATAGCAGACACAAAACTCTGTTTATGACTCTTCTACATGCTTTTTCAAAACAATTACTTTTCCTAATATTTAAAGGACAGATGCAAAAATGAAAGAGCTGTAGTACACTGGAATGCGGCTTCATTTGGTAAGTTAAATTATTGCTGATGTCTTTTTTTATGTTTTGAAGGTTTTTATTGTTATCAATATTTACTAATAGATTTATAGCAGCGGCTGTTCAAGATACAATAATGTTGAAAACCGTGTGAAATTTGAGTTTTTGAAGTGCACGTGTACTGTAAAGCATTGCCTCTGCACTTTTTTTTAGGGGCTACAAGAGCTTCTGAAACCACACCTGACAATGTGCAGTCTTAAATGCTGGAGCCTCACAGCCCTTTTTCTATTGATGATGTGTAGGTAAGAAATATTTGCTAAAATGTTATTTCTTAAACATATAGCAATATCAGTTGGTTTATAATCAATCTGCTTTTAATTAGAAATATATCTGACCAGGTGACAGAACCAAATCTCAACAGTTGAATCTTGTCTCTTAAAAAGATAAAACCACCTGAATATTAACAGAAACACAGGACTGCACTCTTTCATGAATCCTCTTGGTTACCTTAATGGAGTTACAATTGTTTTTCATTG
>JAOEHX010043863.1:10602-30647 GCA_025448015.1 Bolborhynchus lineola
CTTGCCACAGTGCAGCAGCCCAGATGGGTTTACCTCTGCGTTGCCGGTTGCTCTGCTTCCATTGCTGCAACCACCCCCTCAGGGCATTTGCCACCATCCATGAGTCAGCATAAAGTACTGGGCACTTTTCTCGTTCAGCTCTGTGCATAGATCAGAGGGCAACATCACCGAACAGATGAACAGTGGGGCTTGTCTGGCTCCACTGCAGCTTCCAGCAGCACCTCTGGCATTTTAAACCTCACCAGCCTCCTCTTTTCCCCTTTGCAAAGCAAGTGGAGCATTTCCCTGTGCAGCTCAGGGCAGAGGAGGCCTGGTGAAGCCTGACAGTGCCATACGTTGCTCAGCAGCTTTGGGAGGAAGGGAACTGTTAGTAAGCCAGGGGGAGGAGGAGGAATTGGCCAGCGTGTGGGGAGCATTTGCAACACTCAAGGGTGATGCACACTGGTGCTTGCAACTTGGGGTCCTTCCACATCCGTGTGATGCCTGGGTTCTGCGTTCTTTGTGTTTGCAACAAAGATTCAAGAGAGTTCTTTAAGCATTATTTCAAGGAAGAGAATTAACAGACAAGTCAATGTGACACAGTCCCCTGGAGCTCACAAAGATGCCATGGGGGCATCCTGCTTTCTCTGCCAGTAACTTGCTCTCCAGTGCTCTCCCAGCTCCCTGGGCTCCCACAGGCCTGGTGTGCCCTGTGACCACTTTCAGAAGCTTTGTCATTACATGGACATCAAGGCCAGTGTGTGGGGTTAATGCAGATATTACAGGTGCAATTTCATCATTTATAGGTGTCCCCTCTTGGGACTAGAAGACGTGTCAGAAAATGCTGTGTTCCTGTTTCAGAGCATGTCTGCTCAAGGCCAAGAGCAGTATTTTATACCACAAGATGTTACCAATCTGATTACAATTCTTGATTTCTCTACTGCAGCAAGAGGCAACAAAGCACAAACCCAACTTGGGTTTAAAATTACAGTAGGACCAACTTGTTTTATACAATCATAGGTTGGTTTGGGTTGGAAGGGAGCGTAAAGCTCATCCAGCTCCAACCCCCAGCCACAGGCAGGGACACTTTCCACTATAGCAGACTGCTCCAAGCCCCTGTGTCCAACCTGGCCTTGAACACTGCCAGGGATGGGGCAGCCACAGCTTCTGAGGGCAGCCACTGCTTCTCAGTGCAACCAGTGCCAGGGCCTCAACACCCTCACAGGGAAGAACTCTTTCCTAATATCTGCTCTCAATCTCCCCTTTGTCAGGTTAAAGCCAATCCGCCTTGTCCTGTCACAGGCACTTGTAAAAAGTCCCCCTCCTGATTTCCTGTAGAACTGGCAGGTTGCTCTAAGATATTCCTGGAGCCTTCTCTTCTCCAGGCTGATGTCAGCCCATTGTTTGAGCAGGCTGCATTTAGCAGTAGTGTTTTGAAACATGCTGTTGAAGACATAAGGTGCTAACAACAGAACAACATCAAAGTTGCTTCTGCCCTTAAAACTCTTCTGGTCTACTCAGCTCACATAAGGCATTTAACTGCTCAGCAACAGGTGACCTTTATTCCCCAATCCACAGGGGATGTGGATGCTGAAGTACCACCTGCTGATAACACCATTATGCATTTTGCTTTCTAGCCCAGGAACAATAATTCCTTTCTAGTACATCCTTTTTACCCAACATGCCCGTCAGCTGATGAAAACACAAAAGGTTCAGGCACTCCCCACCTCCTACCCTGAAATTCACCCTTACTTATGTCCACCCTCTCTCAAGGCTGTTCTTAACTTCCAAATAATCATTTCTCCTTCCTTTCACCCCAAAGCAACTCTCCCCGAAATCCCACCCTCAAGAAACACACCAAAATGAAAACAGTTTTATGTACGTCCTACATGAGAAGAACAAGTGAGAATTTTGTTCCAAAACACCTCAGACAAACAAAACCAGGACATTGCAAACATGACCAACCATAGCACAGCCAAGGAAAGAATGATATTCAGTCCTCCTGGCAGGTCAATTCTCCATAGCCAGAAATAACAGTGAAAGCAATAAAGTCTTAGCTTTCAGTGAAGAAACAAAAGGACAAGGGAAAAGGAGGAGCCTATGGCAACAGGAGGGGAAGAAACCAAGCTACACAGCGGGTATAGCAGATCCCTCAAGAACTCAAACCAGTAAGATAATAATGAAGCAGCAGGTCTGGAAAAAAAAAAGCAGAAGTGTTTTCATATTTGTTGAGGGCAAAAATCAAGATATATGAAAGAAGAAAGAAGACACAGCACAGGTAAGATGAAATGTACCACCACTGCATGGGTTTAACATGTATCTACAAGAGCACCATATTCTTACCGGCATTGTGTCAGCATATGGTCCATGAGGTTAAGTGATGTCTCCAGCAGCTGTGCTCAAGCACAGCAGGGATGAGGAGAAGCACAGCAAAGCAGTACGCAGCTGCAGGAAGGCTAAATGGCGAGAGGGTAGCAGCATCCAACGGCTTTTCGAATGGCTGAAGGCGTAAAAAACAAACACACTTCCATGATGCATTCAGGGGCTGTTTCTAGCTTTTTATTAACTAGCCCCTGTTTTAATTTTAATAAGTAGCATTCATTTGCATCTATTTTACACTGTCAAATAGCAGCACAAAGCACTAAACAGATTTGTAAATTATGAGATGTAGCTTTCAGCAGGTTTGACTTTAAATAGGCAACAGATACTATCTGCCCACTATTTGATGGAGGGCAGAGAGACTGCCCTCCATCAATAGCGAGCTGTGACTTGTACCTCCTCATCAGTGTGACTAAAAGGACAGGCATGGGTTATCAAAGCTTATTTACAGATTCTCCTTTTCTCCTATTCACTCTCAGATGCTTTAGAGGTGTGCATGAGCAGCAAACTCACTTGCCATGCCACTGTTCAGTGTGCCCCAGCTGCAGCCATCCATCCTACTCCAGCCACACTACTTGTGCAGAAAAATGCACAAAAAAGTCCATATATTGCCCCTAAAATGTATTTTTAAATGTAACATTCCCCAAAGACTTATTTCATATCTGAGAACTGCCATCAAATCACTGCTTCAATCAAGATTTTAAGCACATGACAAGCATGCTAAGCCTTTTTAAAACCTCTTCTGTGAGTGACCAAGTCCACTGAAGGTCACCCTGTCACTTTCTCCATTACTTATCTTTCAAGCAAAATGTGTCTGAACCTACTAAAACTTAATTAAGAATTCTATTTTTCCTGGCAGGCATGATCTAGTCTGACAGGCCCCTGCCCTTTTGCATTCCTTTACAACTTCCCTGCTCCCTGTATGCAGAGGGAACAAGTCTAAGGCACTGAACATGCCGTTTTCACTCATCCGTCACAGGAAAGAAATCCATACAACCCCTGAATGCAGGGATAACAGCATCCACACAACAGAAGATGGAAGGCATTCACCATAGCTGTGAGCTGCGTCTGAGAGCCACACTGACTCCCTTCTAACTGCACACTTTCCCTTCCAGCAGACGTGAAACCTGCCTTCTTCTCAAAAGCACGGCTGTTTTCTACTGTGTATCTACCACACACACTTTACCTGAGGAATTCCAGTGGAAATACATACAGTATGTGTACAAAAATGGAATTTGAGAAGTGCTGTGAACGGAACTGAGAGTTTTCACACTAGCTTTATTAACAGGACACACTTTTTGTTCAATTATACTACCTACGCAAAAAGTGTAAGGTGTGAGGGGTTTTTTTTCCTAACTGTAGGAAGCATTTCTGCTGTAAATACAAATTCACCACTATATGTAAGTGATGAAATGGCTTGCCCGTGTTCACATCCGCCTGCATAAGAAAGAAGCAGCATGCACCGCTGTTGAGTGGTGATGCCACTGCAGTGTTATGTGTAAATGGGCAAGGCAGCACAGGAAGCTGCAACTGACAAAGTAACAATAAAGCCACTTCAGTGTTCAGCTTTGACTTGTGCGCTACCATAGCATAACCTACCAGGAGTACATTTAGAGTTGCAGGTCATCTTAATAAGTGCTTTTCTTCTGCACATGTCAAAATATGATCACCCATGGAAAATGCTGAAGTATTTATAAATACTTTCATAAAAAGGCAAAAGCAGACATTCTTTACCAGGCAGCAAAAAAAGGGTTCTTTAAAACTGTTTAATTACATGTTTCAGGTAAGCACAGACAATACAGTAAACTTCCCACCACTGAATATTTACATTCTTTTCTGTAGGCTTCAGCTGTTCATTAAGAGTGTCTTTCAATCAGCTTCCCTGGCTCAATCACTTCTGCTGCAAAGAATGGCGCTGGAATAGAACGATTGCAGGAATCATGATTCCATCAAGGCATGATTTTCTGTGGGCTTTTTCTCCTTTAAGAGCACCAACCAGTAGTTCAAGGTTATTTTGGGAGAATCCTGGATTCCAAGATGACCTGAAGAATGCACTGAAACCAAGCAGCATGTTGAAGTCCTAGAAATACTTAAAATCAATACCAATACGTGTGTTGTACAGCTGAAATTCTCTTCTTCCCTGGCACTGCCCCTGATGCCTGGTTTCTGTTAGGACAGTTTTACACCAATTTTGTTTTGTTCCTTTTTCATTAGCCTCTGGGCCTCTTTCTCCATTTTCTTTCGCTGCTGCTCTGCTGCTCTTTTTTCCCTTTCTGCTATCTTCTGTTGTCTGTAATTAAAGAAAACATGAATTGCTAAATAACAGGAAACCAATTTTTAGCATGGTCATACCTTAACCATTTATTGATGTCATTACATCAATAATTGATGTCATTACATCAATAAATAGGTTGTTATAACTAATCAGAGCTGCAGTTTACTGTAGTTGGGCTCAGAACAGTTATTCTTTTATTGTGCTGAAGTCCTGTTTTTTCTCCAGATTAATCTAGTCTCAGGCAGTAATAACTGTTCAATTATTTTACAATCTAAAAGCCACTCAATTCTCAAAGATTGAGATTAAGAGACTCAGTGAGAGTGTGTGGCTATTATAAGGCCTGAAGTTATTTAGAAAAAGAATAAACAGCTCTCTAATGCTTTGACTATTAAGATTACCTGTTTCTTCAAATTCAGACCAAAACAGTTTGACTTGTCTAGAACACCAACTTATGTCCCCCTTTCCCTCAGCAGAAGCATCAGTAGTTATCTTCTTGGTAATGCAAGTACTACAAACTTTCCCTCATGACCAGATGAGATAATAACTCCTAACATTCCCTTTCATGTGCTCAGGATCTGTGTTGTACTCTTGTGCTCAGTACAAGCATAAACAATAATCTTTAAGAAAATGAAGTAAGTCTTCAGCTGTGCATCCTTTCGGCATTACTCCTCATCACTGCTATAAAACCCTGAACATCACAATTAGCTAGCTCAAATAATCTGTCTACAGAAAAAGGTTGCAAATTTCCACAAATACAGAGCTGACTAGAGCAAAGGGCAAAACCAACACAAAATTCCACGCCTTTTGTTCCCCTCTACAGTTACAACACATCAATGGCTGAAGCAGGCTCAACTGGATCCATCCCCCACGGCACATTGTAGCTCTCTCCCCTATATTGCGTAAATAGTATTAGAATGGAATAAGGAAGTTGCTCCCATTTTGGATTCAGTTTATCAGATATTTAAATTGTACTAAGTAGCCTGCAAGAGGACTGTAAAAACAAATATGAAGCTCCATTAACTTGAAAAGGTGAAATTTAACACAGATTCAGTAAGGATAAAGACTTGCTTATTTAAAAAGAATAAAGGAATATAATTGACAGTGCAATAAAGTGTTAACTTTCAAGGTATCTAAATTACCTGCGCACATGCACTTGATGCAGAAGGGGAAAAGCTGTATGTACACCAGTCAGCATGTTAAAAAATTCCAAAAGCTACATGAGGTGGTAAGTAATGCTATTCATTTGCAATTTGTAAGTGAGCAAAGTCATACCAGGTCATGTTTCTTCTCCCTGCCAAAAAACTGCATGTTGCTGAACTCCTCTCAACAGAGGAGTGGTTTCCATGCCCTCTACTGGCTGAGTGGTTTTACTAGACTTCAGTTATATCCAAATGAGAGAGACGTTCACATCACCTCAAACAGAAGGAACTAAAGTCACCAAAAAACCATAAACAAGCAGCTTGCTGCAAAGTGATTTCCTTCCAACTGCTCTTTTACTTGGTCAGCATTCAAAACATTGAGCTCTATTCCAAACTTCCTTTCTTAGTGGAAGAAAAGCACAAGACAAACTGCAGCCATATCTGACTCACTTTTTCTGAGTTCCAAAGCAAGGAGTCCAGCAGGCTTTGGATGGAATAGTACAAGTTGCTTAAATCAGTAAAGTATTCATGCCTTCCATTTGGTCTTTTACTTTAAGACAACTAAAAATGCACCAGCACTTAGCTGAACTGTTCCCAATGGCTAATACCAACTTCACTGGAAAGGCATCTACAATTTGCAGAAGAAACTAAGTTCTAGCTAACTTCAATTAACTGAAAATCCAGTTTATCATCTTCTACACTGATTCAACACTGACTGCAGAATTTCAGTGTATCCCAGCCCAGAACATGCTGGGAAGTGAAGAGAATGCCCCAAAAGCAGACTACAAGACCAAGATGCAATCTTCTAGTATTAAGAAGAAACTCCACATCACTTCCTTACAACAGTCTGTTGGAAGCAGAGCCAGGCCTGTCAAGTACTATACTTAAGTGTTATGTTAAATGTCAGATGTTAATTACACCACAGATGTCTACTGCAAGAGAAACTGTAAGCCCTGAAGGTACTTCCTAACAATCTTGCTAGAAATCAGCCAGCATGTCCCTCACTTACAAAAGAAATTGTAATTTGGTGTGTCATGAACAAAACAAAGTTTTACTACATACAGCTGGGATACAGCTTACACAAGGACCAGTTGTACCGAGGCAGCCATTCATAGCTGGCCAAGCAGGATGTAGTACAGAGAGTGACAGTTCTCATCCTGTTCATTCCATGAATTTGAAGTATTCAGACACATACACATCTCTTCTGAAACTAGTGAAGTTTGATATTTTTAGTGGGGCCAGAAAAGAACTCTATGAAAATAAACCACTTGAGCTGAAGCCTCTCAATAGTAAAGATGCCAGCCTGGAATTGTTAGGACAGCTTCAACCCAACAGGATGACACTTGAAAAATGGGGCTTGTGAGAAAACTACTTTCAAGACAAGTCCCTGCTTTGGAAAGTTTGAATACTTCTTTTCAGAGTCCTCAAAATGTCTGTAATTGAATATGGCAAGGGTTAAGTAAAGTACAACACAGCTTCTGCAGTCAGCAAAAGTAGTTGGCTTGTTTCTCAGCTAAAGATAAAAAAAAATCAAAACAAACAGCATTTTTTCACTCTTTCATTTTCTTTGTCTGATGCACCACAGGTTAAGTCTCAACAGACTGCACTTCATAGATTAAAGATCTTACTCAGTCTATGGATACACTTTATGGGAAAAGGTATTATCCTTAGAACAACCAGCCCCAAGCCACATCATTCACATCACAAAACTCACTCCTGTGATCATTAGTGAAAGACAAGAGGTGGAAGAGCCTCAGTACTGAAGTTAAAAAAGAAATCAAACCCAAGCTGTTGATCAGACTGTACACCTACAGGTATCTGATTAAGTTCACAAAAGTATTTGCCTTACAACCATATTCTCACACTTGAATCTGCTGCAGAGGAAGACTGACACTATTAGAATTGCTTGAATTTTTTGTCTATCATTAATGGACCAAAAAGGTGCTGGTGACTTCTCCCCTATTCTACTGGTTAAGAAAAGTAAACTGTCCCAAATATTACAATAACTAGTTGACCAGAATATTTTTTTGCAATTTCCCCTACTATCTCATCCACTAAATTAATTAGATCCAAAATGCACTCTGCCCAGTACCAGTTACGCAGAGCTCATATGCAGAAAAATCATTTGTATTAAGAACTGATTAACGATTCTTAGCCCTTATCAGAAAGCTTACAACAAACCAACCTCCATTTGATTCTTTCATGTGAAAAGTTCACATGGCGTTACATTACTTTCAGTTACCTAAGAACTTCTTCTGCCTGCCAGGCAGCATCTTCCTCTTCTTCCCAGGCATTAGTATTTTCTTGCCAAGTATCCAAGTCCCCCAGTTCAGGCTGAAACAAAACATGAGAAAATGAGATAAAACACTTATTTTTACCTTTGATGCCTCAGACTTCCAGAAATATTTGAGATATGATGATACTTATCAGTTAACAAGCTGAGCAGCTGAAATGAGTAGAAAGTAGATTTCCAGCAGCTGCACGGTCAAACCAACATGTATATTCACATGTTGGTGTGTCTACTGTCACTTAAGCGCTGCTTTTCTTCACTAGAATTGCTTTCCTGAATTATTTGCATTAAAGATTGTAAGGTTCTAAGCTTCTGTACTGCTTTCTGACGAGACCCTTTTGTGCACTACGTTGCACAAAGCAGAAGCACCATTAAGGAAGGCAAAGGGGAAGTGAAGGAGAGCATCTCCCTCTAAATAGCCAGGCTCTTGGGTAACCAGTCTATTTTTAAAAAGGCTGAAGAACAAAAAAATCAGGAGACTGTTAGAATATAATCCCTACAGAAAGAAAAGGATATCCCTGCAGAAAGTTAAAAATGGGTCCAAGGTAACCCAGAGGCTTTCAAAAAGAAAAAGAAACAAATAGCACAGCCTTCTACTTTTTTGTTAGGAACTTACTGTGTAAAAATCAAGAAAACCCCAAATGTATAGTCCGTTGCTTTAGAAGACTATACAAGTATTTGGAAGCTTGTTGCCTTTTTATCATTGATCTCTGAAGTTTCTCGATAGAATACATTAGTTAAAGTCTCATTAACAACTTCATTGCTTTGAACCAAATATTCCATTTTAAAACTATTTACAGTTCTCCACAACTATTGCTCTTGGTTCTCACAATGCAGACCTTAGGCAGACTATTCATCCTCCTACACAACAGTCAATTAACTGTCAAGTATGAGATCAATACTCAGAAGATACTTACAGACTGGTGAATAAAAGGAATATCTTGTGTAGCTGCTAATCTGCTAGAGAATCCTGTGTTTCCCTCTGGTATTCCAAAATTTAAAGGCTCTCGTTTTTTAATAACTATCTGAAAATATTTAGGGGGGAAAAAAAAAAAAAAAGAGTCAAAGTACTGCACAGGTTCATTGGTAATCATCTACCTCTGTGCCTGTGAGGATACAGATGTACAACACCACACAGTGCCTCAAACTTGCTCAGGATCTGGTAGCTGTACAGCCTGAGGAACTGGTAAGGAAGAGAAGCTAAATGCAAAAGACACAAATACTCCCTCCTTTCCCCACCAGCTTTTTCTTACGTCATATGACTTAATGTGACTCATTCTGTGATAACAGATCAAAAGACACATCTCCCAGTACTCATAAAAGCTACTCATTACATGACCTATTCCTCGGATAAAACCGTGTTTCCATGAAAGGTCACTGTGTAATACTACTCTTAAGGACAGTGCTGTCTGCACAGCTATGCTGCTTTGGAACATGGAGCAATCTTAGCTACTTCAGTAGCATACCTGCACAGAAGTTTCAATACCTGCAATGTAATTCACTATCACATTAACTGGTAAAGCTCTGTACTGATTTGGCTGAAAAACACACACTAATGCTTCCCCAAAAACGCTTATTAGCAAATTCAAGACAGTGACTAAAGTCATGTATCCCTTATGTGTCTGGAACTCAAGATACGAACTTATTTAATTCAGCCTACTTTATGCCTCTGTCAATTCCAAAAGAGGCAGATTCCAGAGCCACTGACTGTACAAATGCTAATACTTCCACCTCAAAGCACTGTCAGCTCAGGGGCTGATATACTCAAGGCTAATCCACCTGGATCTTGAAAACTTCCAGAGGTGAAGCCTGCACCACCTCTCTGATAATCTGTTTCAGTATTCGACTGCCTTTGTTGTGAAAAAGGTTTTCCAATTGACTCAACGTGCTGTAAGACTTCCACATAAAAACAAATCTTGCAATTACCAGAAGCTTATTCAGCATTTATTTACAGTGTTCATGCTCTTGTGGATATGCCCCTCTGTCGTCTCTACAATAAAAACAGGTATCTGAAAAGCAAGCTATTCTGAAATATCAGCTTCCTAATTCCAAGCTCCCTAACATAACTTGATGAATTATTTCCTGAAACAGCAGAGCTGCTACCTCAAACTTCAGTACAGTAAGACATGGAATGTGTCTGTTTAAATAACGGCAGGGTATAAGCACAAGTATCTTAGTGCAGTAGTTCTATTTTCAGAACTTGAGAGTTCTCACATTATATTTCCCAGAGTCCTAAGACTATGAAATCCTAAGTTTTCTATAATACTAAAGCTAGCATCACATTCACCAAAATCTCAAAGAGTCAGTATTTTTAATTAGACACGTTAGACTATGTGTCAGCACCTGATCTAGTTTCAATAGGACAGCTTAATTTTGCCAGCAGCACCTTGACTATGTTGCCAATTTATTTATAGCCTATTTTAAAGGAAGGTAAACCCTCATTAAGCACAGTTGAGAGTGCAATACTTACTTTTTGAGTTTTTCTTATAGTTGGTGTCATATCTTTGAAATAATCAGGTTCCATTTGTTCCAAAGGATTCTGCTGAGCAGCCACATTACCATTACCGCCTTCAATCTTCACACTGGTAGGTGCATCTTCATCCCACGATGACCAGTCTTCTACTTCAGCCTGAAGAGGAAGTATAGTACAAGTTAATATTATCAGTGAGTAAAAACTTGTCTTTATCTTGCTAAGATATATTCTTCATATAATATAGCATATATAATAACTTCGTATCTTTCTAAGATATATACTGATCACGTTCTAGGACTGGTATAAACACTCTGTTAAGTGATTATTTATAAAGTGACCTACTGCTTAAGCGATTACCTGTTTAGGAACAGATGAATAATCCACTGTGGTTGGTAAAGTTATTTGGTCTCCACTTAACTTTCGCCCTCTTCCAGACCTGAAAGAAAAATGTAGGATTCCTCCAAGCTCTGAAAACATGAGCACTAAGTTTAAAAAAAACAAAAAGGAAGTCTGAGAACAGCACTACTGAAAACAGCCATGGCTAAAACATTCAGCTACTTTAGTATCAACTACTACCAGTCAAAGTTTGCTAACAAAGGAATTTCATCACAAATTGGAAGTGGTGTTTACAATAATTTCCAATTTATTTTTCAAACTGCAGTGGAAATGGAAGAGAAGCAATTTTAAAATACGAAAATGGACAAATGAACTCCATTACTTGCATATAGACAGTTCCTATTTTTAGATTGTCAGCACTTATAAAGCAAGCACTACTGATATACATTTGTTCAATGAAAACCATTTCTACTTTAAACTGAGAAGTATTTCTACTTGTCTTAGATGCTGTATCTAACAAACCACTTTCTATGCTGCTTGAATTGAAAGCCCCTCTGAAGCACTTATAATACTTATGTATTTCCCTATTTATAGGATGTAGACAACTCCAGCAAGTGGTTTATAGCAAACATTCATCCAGCCAAAATGATTACACTGACAACAGTTTCTGTCACACATGGGAAACATGGTAAAGAACATGCTACACAGGGTAGCACTGTGGAAGACTACGTATCTCTACTTCTTTTTCTACAAAGGGAGTAAGATGCCGCTCTTGGGTTTTGTTTCTCTTTACTAATTAGCAGAATCCAGATTTCTCAGCTGGAGAAGCTACCTAGAGATTTTAAACAGAATAAAGTTTCCTTTCTTTTTATCTTTTATTTCCTGTAAACAGTGGATTCAGGCAGGCTTTTATTAAAAGTTTTAACTAAAGAGATGACTATTACCACATGTAGGCTTTATGCTACCAGAAAGATGCATGATCTCTACAGGCACTTGTTTAAAAGAAAGCCTAATGTAAACTGAATAATTGAAATAAGCACAAGTTCATAACCACTGAATCAAAATGCATGTTTAATTAAATCATGTTTGCTGATTACTGGGCACACTCACATGCAGGGGAGAATTACAGGAAAAAAAAAAAAAAAATGTCCAAGCTATGCTTTGCAGCTAACATTAAACAGGAGAAACATCTGTAGTTAACGGACTGAACTAATTTCATCCACTGACTTGCTTATGTGAAAGAGTTTAAGTTTTCATTCACTCAACTGCTATTCACAGAAGAAAAGTTCTTTTTACTCTCAAGCAGTTTCTTGGCTGTCAATTTCAAGGATTTGTTTCATTCAGAAGTTGAAAAACTGAGGAAAATAGTCATTATACCTAATAAAGCTATCTTAACACTTTGGAGAGATGAAGGGTCTACATAATACAGAAGCTATCATCAACTCAGTGTTCTGATTTCTTTTCAAACTTATACAAGAAGTATTCTTAATGTAGTTTGGAATTGAAATCACAGAACTAAGGCTGACATCTATACAGTTGTATGTAGCATTAAAATATAGCTTTTTAAAGCTTCACTAGATCTGTAGTGAATTTACCAACCAGTTGAGAGCTGCCTCTTATTCTTGGGATAAGTAAGGCAAACAGGAAATAAACATTTAATTTGTGTCTACCACATATTCTGCATATTATTAAACCTCACTGGCAAAGTAGTAGACATCATACACAAAATAATACATTTCTCTAAATGGCTATTTGTTTACGTAAAACAACATTCTGCAAGAGTTCCAAGAAGCAGCAGTACTTCACACAACAGCAGCGCTGAGAGGTACACCTCAGGTAATCTGCTACTGTTCTACTGAACTCTACTAATATACAAACGGAACTCTTGAGGGATTTTGAATGCTTCTAGGTACTACACTACTATGCTCATGGGTCTACAACTCAAAAGAACAGTATGTATGACTTACAGGAGTAAACAAAAAATAAGTTCTGTTTGTTAAAAAAACAAAGAAAAAAGCTTCCATGAACTTTTATCACTCTCCTCCAAACTTTTGAAAGAACCTTCAACAGGCAGAAGAATCTGAAGTCTCAGACAACTGTTTCTTGACGAAGCAGGATTAGAATCACATATTTATAATGAAAGCTTACTGACTGATGAGTTGACGGGTGCTGCTGAATCAAGTCTCTTAAAAAACAAAGTACCACTTGTCAAGTACTTTAAAAAATGCAAAGAACAATTTTGCTCTGACACAGGATATTTTTAAAAGGCATTTTTGAAACCCTGTCAGCTGTTTAGAAAACACTCATTAGAGCTATCATACCACAAAGTACGCTCACAACTGCACAACGTAAACTTTTGAATTCTGAACGAATATGAAGATTAAAGCATTAATCTGACTTAGGTTTTATCTGTTTTGTTTTGCAATTAGTAAAATCAGAACTGTGAAAAGCGGCAGCTGAGTATAGGGAGAAGGAAAGAAGTACAAGAACCTGTAATTAAAAAAGACAAGGTAACCAAACTAAATCACAACTGTTTACCTGCATATTAACTTTTTAATGAAAGAAAGCACTGCCGCCAGGCAAGTACAGATTTTAAAGAGTCGAAACTGTGTTACAGCCATGGTGAGAAACCTTTCCTGCAAAAGAAAAGAAGTTAGATATAGAGGATTATACATCGTTACATGGTTCTTAAAGTCAACTTTTTAGCTGGTGATATGCAAAGAGCATTCTATGAAACTACAGCAATGCAAGAAGAGAGAGGAGGTATCTGGAGCACAGACACTACCTACCTACTCTCAGGACCATTTCAGTGATGTAAATAATGCAAGAATTGAATATATACAGCCTTTAAAGAAATAGCACATAATCATAGGTAAAGTCACAGTTAGAGATACTTTAAAAGGGGAAGTGTGGGCAGGGCAATGAAACGCTATTTTATGCACTAACAATGGCACTGAACACTAGGAATGCAAGAACAGAATAATCATTAGAAAGAAGCTCACATTTGCATGAGCAAGTCTTGCACATACAAATTATAAATTCAGGAAGTAAATCAAAACCCAAAATTTGCTGTTTAAGTCTAGCTTCCATTCTCATGGAAATGTATGATGAGAACAAACATCGTTTATTTTAGAACCAGCAACACTGAAAAATCATCAGCTAAGAAAGACTCTGCTCAATCTGGGTGCACTATCGCAGCAGTTAACCCCTGGATCTATCAGTATTTCTGATCCAGCCTGGATCATGCTGGTAAACCCAGCCAAGAAGAAAATCATCATCACTGGCTGAAGCCATTTAGTCTTGTTTCAGTGTCAATTTGATAATCTAGAAAATTCATACTCAGTATTCCACACTATTCCAACAGATTGCCTTATACAGATACAGACTCAATCAGAATAATCTGCTGTAATTCAAGGATCCTTCCTCCTTCTAGAGGTGAACATTTCAGAGTAAAGAATAAGAGGTTAGGCTTCACAAATAGCTTTTCTTACATACGTCTACATGTGTAACAACATTTTCTGTTGCAAGTTTAACATACCTCCTGGTGAGAAGAGAAGGCAGCCCTGTGACATTTTCCTCAGGCCATGAGTACTCCATGGAAGGACAGCTTGATTTCAAATATGCTATGGCATTTAAATCACTTTCTATATTCCAGGCTTTAAGTTAGGAAGAGTCAGGAAGGTGGATCATTAGGTAGGCTGCTCCAATACTGCCCTGAGGATTTTATTAAAAAGTACATAATGGGATTTGTGAGCTTCATGGAGCTTACTTTTTATTGGTGCTCATTTGTAAGATAATGTAACTAGTATTAAACGCTATACAAATATAGTCCTGGAAATATTGCTTCACATACAGACCAGGTCAGGAATTTCTGCTGAGAAATCATTATTAAACAAACAGGCTCTTTTACTCTAAAAGGGAAGGCTTAAGTCAATGAGTAAACGCCAAATTACAGACCACACTCTACCAAGCTCTAGTGCAAGAGAAAGGCCTCATATGACACATTTCACTTCTACTTCAACACCAGTATTGTCTTAATCTCCTTTCATGGAAGACTTAGAGTAGGTATTAAATGGGCTCTTGATCTAACAGGAAACAGTCAAACTTCCCACAAAGAAACAAGAACAGCAGACACAATCCAACATTTAGGTTTTAGTTTTAAAGGTAAGACTAGCATTTCATATTCTGCTCAAGCACTTCCTTACCTTCTGGAATAAGCAATTTTGACAATATCTAGGTGACAGGAGAATGCATTAGTCAAGAGCTTGGAATTGAGAGGACTGGGAAGTTTACTAAGCGCAGAATTAAAACCAAAACAATACTTGTGTATCAGTTACATATATATAAATCAGTTATTGTGGAGACGTAAGGCATGGACTCCATTTCTGGTTACAAATATTTATTTTGTGTCTCACATCCCTTTTATAGTCTACTAAGTGCTAAGCAGTAACTTTCCACTGTCTTACTTCCTTATCATCCCAATTCAGTAAAACTACTAAGGGTTACAAATATTTACATCGTTTGGTCTGTCTTTGAGATGTGCATCCTGCTTTATCTTGCAAACTCTCTGCTTTGTTTTGCTAACCTATAATTACCCTTCACAGTTGTCTTTTACAGTTAGCAAGGCTTAGGCCAGACCAGGGCAATAGCACCTGAAACCATTTCATCAACTATTTCTATCCCTTCACCCACAAGTTACATATTCATAACTGCAGTTTTTTAATTCATCTCCATTTTTATATACCAAATTGTATAATCTATTGGCTCAATATAAACAACAACAAAAAAAAATCCCAACAGAATCCACAAGAAGTCTGTTCTGCAAGCTTGTGAAGTCCACTGCTGACAAAAGTTAACCACCAGAAATTAATAATCCTTTTGTCCCATGTTATTCCTATACATGAATGACTACTCTTCCAATAACACCTGTCTGCCTGTTTGGCAGGGTTTAACAGCTATCAGGTAACTTGTCCCTTTCCACTTCTATGTGTCACACAAAAGTTTCTGAGATGAGACATACAATCACATCATGTATTTGTGTTAGAGCTGCATTTCACTTCAACTCTGGCAGCGCTAGGTCCTTCAAGACAGTAAGTACTGTCTGGCCTGCCTCTTCACTGAAATTTCACTGCAATTTTCCCAATTAAATTAAGCTCTGACACTACAGATTGCATGTATGATGCACAGCCAGAGTTTTGGCAACAATATGCTGTCAGCTAGTCATAGTAGTACTAGCAATCATCTACCTTTAAAGAGTACTTTCCTCAGTGCAACCAGTTTTTATACTGCCAATTGAGACACAAAGCTGTACATATGCATTCATTTTAGCAATATGCTAAAAGTTGTTTAAAACAGGATTGTGAATAAATTATTGGCTCAATATTAAGACAAGTCAAGCACTCTCCCCAGTGTCTGAAGTAGCACTTGTAGTGCTACTCTAAGGACGGCACTCCCCAAAAAGAAAAGTTAAAGGTTAGCTAAAGATTTTGAGGGGGTTTTTTGTGCCTTTGGGGTTATGTTTTTTTTAGTTTGGGTTTGTGGTTTTGGTGTTTTTAAATTTAATTTTCTCAAAGGTAAATAATTTTATATTCTGAAACACTAACATGAATAAATATGTACACATGGAACCTTAGCATTTCTTGAATTTACTGCAAACTTAATTCCCCTGATACCATTACACTAAACTTGTGTAATGGTAAACAATTGTGTCAACTTTAAATGAAACAAGTGTTTATTCTTTTCTTGTCCATGCTTCTCAAACACTGTCAAGAATCACAGCCATGTGCTCCTTACCTCATGAATGGGAAAAAATACCAGATAGCATAATGCTTAATGGCAGAACCACGTTCTTCTTTCCTTTCTTCTCTTAAGCCTTTCCTTGATAATCAATCCCAAAAGGAACTACAATTACATAGGCAGCCAACTATGATACAGGATGGCACAGAGACATGTACAGTCCTATAACATTTAACAACAGATGGCAAAGGTCAAACACTAGACTAGAATTCAGGAAATACGTTAAGATTGTCTGTCAGCCTGATATGCTGTTGTCCATAACATGCCTCATGCCTCAGCTTCCCATTTGTAAAAAGAGATGGAACTTTCCTTTTCCCATTATTGAGATTGCTTCTAACGTATTACATTTATCAGACTCCCTGTCAACTGAACTTTTAAGTTGCATTACAAGAGAAAGCAAATAGAATCAAATTAATTAGAATTCATGTACTGATTTATCAGTCAATGCAAGAGTTTTGTAACAGACACTAAATTTACCTGGAGTTTGACTTGTGTAGCTTATATTGCTTTTATTGGTAAAAAAAAACACAGTGGTTGCTTACATGGAAAATGAGCACAAAAAGGATTAAAGCACAGCAGCAGTAAGATGTGAAACGCATTAGACCCAGATCAGAAGAATAAGGCAACTCATCCCTGAAAACATTTTATAGATCCATAAAAGAAATACAGTGAAGAGAGGGAAAGTTCAGAAGTTTACTGAACTGAAACATTTTTCAATTGCTTTTCGCTTGCAGCAGTGGCCTCATTAGAGCTCTGGCACTTCTGACTCCACTGACATAAACCTTCAAATAATCCATGGCACACATAGTTCATCCGAGCCAGTTAACTGTGGCTCAATAAGCAGCACTCTTACTGGCCATCACTGTACAATGAGCATGTTGTCATGTGGGGAAGCACTTCCTCTTTCATACCTAACTGCATGTACCTAAATGTGCCACTTAAACACTATTTCATAAGACCGAGCTAATTCTAAAATAAAGTCACTTTGTGGGCACTGAAATTGCTTTAGAGGCTTGTTCTTTCTTAGAGAGCTCAGTTAAAACACTCACAGAGCACCTATCCTTCTCTCCTCTGTTCCTCTACAATGAGGACTGATTGTTACTGTGTACTTTTCTTTAGGGGTCACCATCTTCAAAATTTCTGTCTTAAATTACAAGGGCTTTCTGAATTGATTACATTCTTTAACATCAGCTCATCCGTGACTCTGCAATGAATACACGAAGACACCTTGGTAATAGTGACTTTAACTTACATTAAACACAACTAGCTAAATAGCCAAAGGATGGCATCTAAACCAAGACTAAAAATAATGTGTCTGAAACTGAAAGGCTCCCTGCCAACTAAATATTTACATAAGCAGCCACAGAAAAAGCCTCACCTTCTAAAGCAAAATGAGAAGTTCACTTCCTAGTACAAAAGACTAACATAGCCTTAAGTGCTTACATATGTCAGCACCAAAACTCCACAAAAGCACAGCTCAATCAGTGTGCCTTCACTAGCAAGCACCATAAGACTAGTCTAAAGTTTCACTGGTAAGTACAGGGGTTTTTAGAAGTTCATTTTGCATGAAATTTTACAAAAATAAAGTGGCCACATCTATCTGTAAATGCCCAACTAGGTTTATAGGGAGACAGAATTCTAAGAAGGTTACTAGACAGAGCTAAAAAAATCTATTTCTTTTTAAGCACACAAATCCTCCTCCAAATCATGTACATGACAGGATGTACAAAGACTTTCTGTATTTTGAAAAGATGAACATGATTCAAGAACAGCATTCAGTCTGGTACTGAAAGACACAATCAGCACCTACTGCATTTCAAAGTGAGAAACCATGAGTCCTGCAGCCTAATGAGAAGGTTCTATTCCCCTCTTCTTGATGGATTTCTGTGTTTGTTTGGGGTTTTGTTTGCTTGTATAGAGACATAATATTTAGAACACAAAGGCAGAAGGAAAGAGCCTGTCAATGTCTCCAAAACAGGTTAAATGGCAACACGACTGAACCCTGAAGCCATGCTACTATGGTATGAGATAGAGAAGAATCTAAAGGGAAGATTAGGAGGCACCTCCTGCCTACCTACAAGTAGGTAGTTTGTGGATGTCCATAATACATAATGTAGTTACAACACTAATGCTCCAGGTAGTAGGGAAAAGACTACTCTGCCCGTGAACAAAGTGATCCAAGGTGCTCAAATCCAGCAAGAGATTTCAAGACTATCAGGAGCTGCAGAAGATATCAAAATTCAAGATGGAATGCATGCTTCTTTAATTAAGGCAGTAAAAACTGGTGCATGCTGGTGACTACCTACTTATTCCTGGACACCCAACACTCCATTACATAAGATAGGGAGTTTCAACTTCTTCTAAAGCGTGCTACTCCCAGACCCACAAAACTTCTACAGTAATACCACCTCATCTCACCCCTTTCTCTGCAAGAAACTGACCATAGCTCCAATCATGCTCAAGTGAACTTGTGAAGCTCTCCGTTCTGAATTAGAAATTTTAACTTCTATTTTTACAAGGTAATGTTAGTTAAAATAAAGTCTATGTCCACTGACTTATCACATCCTTTGACAATCCTATCTACATAAACCACTGCCTACTTAAAACCAGCATACAGAACACAAGGATTGAAGTCACGCAATCCCATGATACTCACTTCAACTTTGTTCACATTTGCAAAGAGTCTTTGACACAATGCACTAAATCACAACACTGAGAAGTTCTCAGGCACAGAACCACAGTTCAAGAGACCCCAGTTCTGTTCCACTCATAATTAGTCATCCTGGACTTTAGTTATCCCTAGCTACATAGAAAGCCAGAAATGAAAAATTAACACACCTTCATTGTAAGCACCATAAAATCATCTTGAAACATCAGCTGTCTCGACAAGCACCCGCTACTTACAATCAAGATACACTACAGGCCATGTTGTGCAAGATGGCTTAAAGAAATCGCTACAAAGCACGTCAGTACTTCCAGAAGGACTACAAGGCAGCAAGCTATGCTGTTCACATTATATGTGCAACGCAGACACATTGAGAATTCATGACCATTAAATAGGTCCCCACCATTCTACAGAACAGCCCGGGCTCAAGTGTTTAATTAGAGGCAGCACAGAGGCCACACGGCAACACCTAAGTTTTCTGTGACCTGTTAGAGATTCTTAAGTCTTTGAAACTGTCCTAAGAAACTTTCACGTTAACTTTCATACCATTTGTCAGTCAACAGAAACAAAGGAAAACCTCACGCTAGGTAACCCCAAGAAGAGCTCCGAGAAACACCAGAAATGCTTAAACCCACCAGTTCTGACAGGACGTGCTCCCCTTCCCTTTCCCCAGCGGGTTCCAAGGCCCCGGTCCCCAAACGCTGCCGATCTAC
>JAOEHX010043866.1:0-15348 GCA_025448015.1 Bolborhynchus lineola
GTCCCAACACCGATCCCTGAGAGACACCACTCATTACTGGTCTCCAGCTGGACATTGAGCCATTGACCACAACTCTGTGTGCGGCCATCCAGGCAGTTCTTTGTCCACCGAGTGGTCCACCCATCAAATTGATATCTCTCCAATTTAGAAACAAGGATATCGTGTGGGACAGTGTAGAATGCTTTACACAAGACCTAGTAGATGACATCAACTGCTCTACCCCATCCATCAGTTCCATAGCCCCATCATAGAAGGCCACCAAATTGGTCAGGCAGAATTTCCCCTTAGTGAAGCCAAGCTGGCTGTCACCAAGCACCTTGTTGTTCTTCACGTGCCTTAGCATGACTTCCAGGAGAATATGCTCCAAGATTTCGCCAGGTACAGAGGTGAGACTGACTGGTTGGTAGTTCCCTGGGTCATCAGGAATAATAACAGGTAATCACCGACTGAACATTTATCACATCAGTACCTAATGTCATTTTTCCAGTGGAATCATGTCCAAAGAATTCTCTATTGGCTCTTAACCACAGGCAAAATCTACCATATGGAGAGTGCAGTAGCATTATGTAATAAAGACAACAAAGGTCTTTAGAAAGAGACATGACATTATGCTCCAAATCCATAATTGCTATAACCAACAGCACATAGATTCTATATTTACTCTGTTTCAGTTGTGACCACATAATATTTACACACAGTATTTCCACACAGTTTACCAGTCAGAAGGGAATTTTGCTTAACTGCTTGCAAAACAAACTCATTTTGTGACACAAGCAGAGTCTGAGGAGAATCACAAGTCAGCATATGAAACAATGAACCAAGGTCTCACTGCTATTGGTATTGGCCCCTGGGTTTCACTACTACACTGGCTCATAGTCACTGAAGACCTGGCTTATTTTCTTGTGTAACCCATGCTTGCACCATGATAAAAAGGTTCTTTTTACAGCTAATATCAGCTTAGCACAGTTAAACAGCTGTAAAGGCAGACAGTAGGAGTCCATCTAGACCTTCAAATATTACAAGTTCCTCCTCTGAGCTGCCAGACATCGCATTGCAAGTTTGAAGTTAAATCTGTTAATTAACTTTATCATGATCTTGTGAAGGTGATGGATGGAATTTCCTGAACAAATTGAACTGTGTACTGGTTTCTGTTTTTCTGCTCCTGGAGTCATCACTTTAAGAACCTCCCAACATGCAAAGAGCCACAGAAATAACTTAACCAACCCAGCCACAGGGTTTGGCTTAGTGCTCTGGGTCTTTTGGTAATATTTCAAATGCACAGAGCTGAATCAAGATGTTATTAAAACACCTGGAAAGGATTTGGGGAAAACCACAGTAAGAATGAGAATTGTCTTTCCTTGCCTCACCTTATCTCATCGCCAGCTTGTACCATCTTTTCTAGAAAATTGTAACTGCAACATTTTACTGTTTGGTCTCACTCCTGGTTTTACATTAAAAGCTAGTGTTTCAGTTGCAGCAAAATTCAATGGCAGACTCCAATGGGAATTTCTCCATGGCTCCATTACAGCAAGATTTTATGTGCATAACTTTAAACACATGCATCATTTAGTTGATTTCAGTAGGACTCCTAAAGCTTAAGTACCTTGTTGAATCAGAGCCTTTATGCATCACTGGCTACAGACTCAAGTACCAATATTCAAATATCATCTGTGGTGAGGCTGGCTTTCAGACGTCAGGACCTCCCCCACTGGTAAATGCATCACATCCTTTACTGAGTTCTGAGTCCTACCATGCTGCTACTAAACTCTCTGGAAATTTCTCCAGGCTTCAGCAATACACCCCACAGAACAACATTTATCTTGTATTTATAGGGAACAAAATCTAGAATAGTCACCTAAGGGGCTGCACAAAATCCCCACTCTGATTCTGTCTAGTGAGAGAGAGAGAAGTGCTTTGGGTATGAAGTCAGAATTTGAACGTGTGAAGGCTGATCCAAGCTTTGCACCCAACTTTCCAGCCGAGTCTGGCAAAGCATCTCCTGAAATATCCTCCCACTGCCAATTGGTCTTTACTTCAGTGTTACTACGTGAGAAAGCCAAAACTTATGGTTGCTTTTTTTGCAGCTCTCATCTGTATAAACAAAGGTGGCAGCAGCAGAGCATTAAAAGGCTGATTTATTAACCAGGCAATTATTAGTTCTATGTTATATAGCAAAGTCAGGACATGCAAATCAAAGCTGTTAGGAATCTCCAGGAAGGATTTAAAATATAGTTGTACTATTTCAAATCCATTTTTGGATATGTTAATACTTTATTAGGAATGTAAATTTATATTAGGCTGTATGAAACTTTTTTCAGGTTATGCAAATTCACTTTAAGATATGTTAATTTGGTTGCTGACACAGATCAGTAGATCATCTTAACCAAGTCTAGTGTTAAAAATAATAATTTTAAAACTTGGTGTTTACATGTAAGGTTAGATTTGAGAACTCAAGAAAGATTATAAAACAAACCCTGACCTAGGTGCAGATTTGTAAAATAAGCATATTTAGTCATTAGAGAATACATTTGACACTGAGCTGTTCTGTATCAGTCATAAAAGTTGTTATTGCAAATATTTTGCTTCTCCCATCTTGTCTCTTTACTGGATACTTTTGAAACTGTTACTCAAAAGCTACCTTTACATACCAAGGTTTAATAACATTCTCAATGATCCCTTTTCTCTGTCTTCCTCCTTGGTAAGACTTGGCTGTAAGACGCAGGTTTTTGAACTTGTGCTATACAGACTGACTGATAGCAGCAGCTTAAAACTCTGGGGGAAGAATACACTCAAATGCAGGTGCATCCCATTACTTCAGTGGAGCATTTCTAGAGGTGGCAGGCATGCACAGCTGTGAAACTAAAATGTCAAGTTTTGCTGCACTAAGCCTTTACATGAATACATCTAAGAATTATGCCAATTACAGTTAGTAGCTCCTCTGGACCCACTGAATCTTAGGCCAACTTCAATTTTATTTCTCTTTTCAGCACTGGGAATGCTAAAATACAGACCAAACATCCCCTTTCTCCTACTCCCCTCCAAAGTGAATGTCTTAGAAGTTAGGGACTTCAGGTTTCTTTCAAATTCTCATTTTGGTTTCAGTGTGGTGGGGTCTCAAGTAATATTTTCCACTTTTTCTCTTTACTAGCATGGCTACTTGCTTGCCCCACAAAGAGCAGAGAGATAGCAACTCATTGAAACTTGCACTGAAGTTTTAAGAATCATACTAGTAAAGCAAGACAAAAGAAATGCTAATGACTTACCAAGTACTTTTAGAAAAAGACACAGTCACGCTTTGAAACAGAAATAACTTTCTCAATATCAGAGATTTAAATACCTGAATTTTGGGAAAGTTCATATTTGAACTTGAAGTTCTTCCCTGGAGCCAGTCCTCTACTATTCCAATCTGTTATAAAAACATGATCTTAGATGAGAAACAGAAATAAGAAAAATGTGATGCAGTTCCATGTGACACTCAAATCACTCAGGTTACACTGATGGAAGCAAAAAGCAGGGACTATTATGTTCTGGTATTCCAACCATGCAACAATATTCAGGGCTTTTCTCCAAAATTTTTGCGCACCTCAGGACAGCAACATTGTATGGGAAACTTTACAAGCATATATACATGGAAAACATTCATAGCTTTCAATTTATGATGCAAGAATCTAAGCAAAGGTGTTTCCTCAGACCTTAATGCATTGCTAATTAAAACTAGAAGCAAGTGCCCTGACATGCAGAGTAATTAAATCCTACTTTTCAACCTCCAGAAAGTTTTGTGTTCATCTTGACCCTGATTTTGATCTAACATGATGGTTTTCCTTTCATTTGGGATTTCTTCTCCCAGCTCTATGCTGTTATTCTGAAAGTGCTAACCTTTGTGATAATTACAGATATTTTTTTCAGCTACTCAGTCACAGGAAAAGTTACTGTAATATCCAAGAAGGAGAAAATGAAGTCTCCAGGACTCCTCAACTGTCACCATCCTCTAAGAAGCCACAAGTCACAACCTACAGCAATAGAAGTGCTTGT
The DNA here is from genome assembly GCA_025448015.1 of Bolborhynchus lineola. Classification (NCBI taxonomy): domain Eukaryota; kingdom Metazoa; phylum Chordata; class Aves; order Psittaciformes; family Psittacidae; genus Bolborhynchus; species Bolborhynchus lineola. Next base: position 4,033 of record JAOEHX010043866.1, read on the forward strand.
CAAAAAAGGTGGGGGATCATTAATTCGGGATCATTGCTAAAGAGGTAATGATTTATTCATGTGGAGCTCTCCTGAGAATTCAATGTGCCCAAATGGCAAAGGTACTTGTCAAGCTTGTTATCTGGGGGATAAAGGCTGCTGTCAAGGCTTTGTACCAGAGCTTCGGTTACAGTAAGTTGGCACCATTCTCAGCTCAAGGGAGCAGTTTTATTTAATGAGCAGAGAAGCCGCTTTCCTCATTTCCAGCTGAGGCTGAAAAAAGCCTGTGCACGTTTCAACTGATAGTTTTCCCATTTACCTCAAAAAAGCCATCATACCCAGCCGTTACCACACAGCCTTTGAACAATTGCTCTCTGTCCTGTAACTTAGTGGAGGAACCAGCTATGATACTGCCTGTTCCCAGAGCTTTGGCCAGGGTCCAGCCACCACACCAGCTCTCCCTTTACTGTCACTTTCCTAATGCAAAGTAGCACTGCAACTGCTTGCATTGGCAGTTTTCACATCAAATTAGCTGCCTCCTTTCAGGATAAGCTACTTTAATTTTGTAGCCAGAGAGGGTAAAAAGGTACTAATATGATAGAACAGCCTCACTGGATTTGACTTAAGAATCTGATCTCTTCCTCATCACTTTCCCATCCAATTAGCCTCTTCCTAACTATCGGGTTTGAGCAGCGATTTTGCATCTGATAAACAAGCTTGTACATGTTCATCAGCAAAGTGACTGCCACAGAGGGTTAGGATGACAGTATTTATTGAACCAGTCACATGTGACTGTAACAGTGATGGCTGCAAGCAAGGGAATCTGCATTTGATCTTTCAGGGTTTGCCCTAGGATCAGAGCAAGGCACTGGTTGCTCCACAAAGACGATTTGGTCCAGTGTTAATTGGGGGGTGGGGAGAGAAAGGAAGAAAAGGTGGGCTTTATCTCCCACAATTATTTCCTCTCAAAGCGGAGAGGAAGTGTATTCCTTTTTATCAAAGCACACTCTAAGGGAAAAAAAAGTTTCTGAAGCCTAGAAAGTCTGGTTTAACTTGATTTAAAATAAAAGGGGGGTGGGCTGCAGGCTGTTTCTGCCCCAGAAGAAAATATCTGCCATGAGTTAGACTTAAAGTTTCTTGAACTCTAAATTTGAAACAGCACATTTAAAGGCAGGTGGGTGGATGGGTGTGGAGGTGGGAAAGTTAAAAGACAAAGGGAAGAGAGCAGAGGAGAGCTCTTGGGAATCTGTTCATGGAGAGCTCTCAAATTTTTGAAGTTGAGGAGATATTATGTTAATATAAGTTCTAATTGCTAGGCAATAAACAACACCCACCTGCTGACTAAATTTCAGGACCAAACTTATCTCTACATCTGCTTTGAAACAATGTCAGTCAGCACTATTATCACAAGCAGGTTGGACCATTTCTTTCAGTGTTAAAATAAAAATAACCCAAGATTCTTAATTACCCAAAGTGAGAGACCTCAGGTATTACAAATACAAACAAGCACCCAACCAAACTAGTAGTAAGAGGCAAGAGAGGCAGCGAGTTGTAACCGTTTGTAATTTATTAAATAAACCCCCCTAGAACCATGCTATCTCACTGGTAACTGATGCGCAGCAGTGCAGGGACCAAGGCAGAGCAGAAGCGTGCACAGCAGCAAGTAATAACATGGTGAAGTCTCCCCCAAGCAGTTTCCCACCCAGAAAGCAGGAAGGAAGGAATTGAGGTGCTCCCACAGCCCAGGCACCCTCTGCATAGGTAGGGGTTGCATTTTCCATCTACAGGCAGGAAAGCCCCCAGAGACGGTTGTGTTTGCCAATGAGAGGTTTTGAGCATGCAGCAACTGCCTACATATTTAGTGCAGCTCAGACAGGGGATGAAGTCTTGAGGATCTAGCAACTGCTAATGTCACTAAACATGTTGGTAGGCAAACAAAATCATATTAATGGCAATATTTGAAAGGAATGGTTATTCCTGTTATCAGTAACGTGTCAGGGTGAAAAAGTTTCTAGGGATTTAAAATGTCTTGTCTGCAAGCAGGACAGTCTCTACACACATGAACATCATGCTAACCAAAATACACACAGTGACTTTGGAAAACAAGCAAACAGAAAACCAACACACAACAAAAAAATCCCAGCCAGCAGCGGGGAAACCTATCTTAATATATTCAACCTTTGTCTTCCCTTGACAGGGTGCCTACAATGGGTAGTCTTCTACCCACATGTTCCATATTCATTACTATTTCCCTAAGCCAGGAAATAGTAAATCAAAATCAAGACAGGGGAAAAAAAAAACACTTCTGAACTGAAACAAGGTAAAGCAACCTCAGTTTCAACTAGACAAGATTATTTCAGATTCACCCTTTCACTGCATGAAACCAAAAGAATTAAGAGAAAAGTCTTCAGAGTTAACAAAATGCATTTTGAAACTGTATTTGGTGAACTGATGTCTGACAGCTACCCTCACAGCTCACAGGGCTGTCATGCAGCAGGCCTTCGTTATGCTAGATATCAAATCTTGAACAGCAAGTTGAAAGGAGTCTTAAATGCTCTTGTTTAGAGTAATGCAAAAGGAAAGATGGATCAAAACATAATTTAAACTCCACCTAATTCTAATATTCAGTACTATGCCATGGAGTTTTGACTTGATCTATTACAGAGTTTGAAGGGCAATGCTTAACATTAATTTTGGCTGCTGAATTTCTATTCATAAAATGGACTTTGTGTCTTTACTTAAAGAATCCTCTTCCTGTGCAAACGCAACTCCTCAGAGAGGAGAAACAAAAGGGAACAGTTGATTTAAAACAGCCTATTCTATATTTACCTAAAAACCAGCAATCAGTTGTTTAAATAAGATTCTCAAAGTTACTTAAAGTCCATAAGACTTACTCACCCAAGTACACTAAGCCTCTGAGAGTGTAAATCAAAATACATCACTAAGCTTTTCTCTACCTTCACTGAATGCGAATGAGGACATGAATTAATTCAAACGTCATAAAGCCACACAGCCAGTCACTGTCAGGAAATAACACCTTTAGTTTACAAGATCCGTCTGTGTTGTGCAGCTGAGTCACACCTGTCTGGAGGATAAATGAAATTACAGTTTAGCAGACAGGATTAGGAGCCACAGGCTGTTCATGGAGTAAAAGGATGATCCAGCAGTGAAGAAACCATCTTTAGACTTGGAAAAATTGAATTAATTTGTCAGGAAAAGAGCTTGGACAGTTATTTCATCTTTAATTCTTAATGTGGACAACATTTCCCAGTAACAATACATTTATGCAAGTTTTCTTTGCCAGTTTTGGGAGTGGAATAAGTGAAACCTGCATGCAGGGTGACAGTGGGAGGCTAATGTGAAATAGTTATTTTGCTTAAAATTCACGTTATACCTTGCTGTGCAATAGCTTTCCTGTGCAGATAAACCATAACAGAGAGAGAAATAGGCAGTATCTTTTAAGTAATTTTTGTAATAACAATTTTAGCCATTATCCATCATTGAATTGAGACTTACCTTTAAAACCTTCTATTCAATTAAGATAAACAAAAACGAATCAGGTAGTAAAGAATCCACCATAAAAGGCAATCAATTGACAGAAGGAGGGAAAACACCTTTAAAACAATGTATTTGAGAAAGATCATGAAAATGTACACTTCTGCCTTATTTTGGACAGTAAAGCTTAATTGGTTGGGGCTCCCACAGGACATTTAAGTATCATCCAGCAGAAGGGCTAAAATGGAGTTTGTAGAGAGAAACAGATAGTCAGAGAAAGCAGACACTAAACTGAGATCTGGAATATTCTAATCTCACAGAGAAAGAAAATTCATGGAAAAATCACACAGCTAAAGCAGGAACAATTGAAAAGCCATAGCAATTATGTGCTCCCAGAACAGCAGAAAGTAAAAATATCAAAGTAGTTCTGAAGCTGTAAGCTAGTAAAAGGTTATTATAAACAGCATGGTTATTTCCTTCTGTTTCAGTCCCAGCTGCAGTTATTTTTCTATTTATTAAAAGATACTTGGTTTGTTATAATGGGACATTTCTTGTGTTTACAGATCTCTCACTAGAAGCTGAAGAGCTCAGTTTTCTATGAGAAATGTATAAAACCTTCGAGCCTTTTGGAAAACTATCTTTATATTTTACCCAGTAGGGATTAATTTATGCACTTAAAATCACTAAGTGCCTAAAGATGTAGACAGAGGTTTCCTAATTGCTCCCACTGATTCCAGTACACCAGGCATTTACTAGCAGTGTTGGCTACCTCATTGCTGGTATAAATTTGACCAAACTACTTGGAATTGCTTTTTAAGATGCGAAAGGTTCTTTGTATGGTAAAAATAATTCTCAAAGAACTTGCTGCTTTTCTCAGTATATAGAAGAAAGATCCCCCACCTCCTGTGCCATTCTGTCTCTAAATCAGGCAGGAGCAGCATGACAACACAAATATTGCTGGAGTGTCTATCAGATAATCCTGGAGCTGCTAATTCCAGATGCATGGTGGGGCTTGACAGCTGGCAGGGAGCATCTTTGATTTTCCAAAGTGGAACACATTTTCCCAAATGCAGCAATGCAGTTACTTCTGCAAGCACAGCCCCCCAAAAATCTGTGAACTTCCACTCTTTACCAATTTAGACATGCCAAAAACATTCAATCTAGGTCCATAGGTGCAAGACCAGGGAGCTCTTTTGTTGTATTTCCAAGAGTAATTTCCAAATTAGGTGTCTGAGACTTCCTAGAAATATTCCCTTACATCACCCTTCCCCACCTCACACAGACCCTTGCAAACAGCCAGATACAATCTGGCTCCTAAAAGCACTGTTACCTCCTAAGTGGCCTTAAGGGCTGGATCTAAGGGACCATAGAACAGTTCAGGTTGGAAGGGACCTTAAAGATCATCTAGTTCTGACTCCCCTGCCATGGGCAGGGACACCTTCCATTAGATCAGATAGTTTGAAATGCCACTTTTTTGCCTGTAAGCTTCCTACAGTGGGAGACTTCTTGTTCTTATGCTGTTGCTCTGGCACCCTTCACAATCATTAGCTGCAAATTAGAAGGCTAAAATGAATGGAAGACCAGAAGAGTGTGTCAGTGTTATATCCATCTGCATTGGTGCAATCATTCAGCTGGATGGTAGCTCTTCTTGCTCTCTACGCTGCATTGCTAGAACACCTCAACTACTCCCATCTAAGCTGAGCAGAGATAAAATGGTAGCGTCACATCACATCCAGCTCAGGAGCTAGTAGTTCTCCACACAGGAATCTTTTCCCTTTTAAAACTGTTACTGTTTTCTCATCTTCCCTAAATTGCACAGGTTCATTTGCTAGTCTTCCCACAGATAAGTCAGCAGACTTGAGGGAAGGTTTGCTGACACTTAAATCCACTGCCTTCCTACCTAATTGTCATGTCCTCTGGCATTGTGCTGACTTTGAAGTCAAAGCACAACTGAGAACAGCATGATGATCTAGAATAGAAAGGAGTGCAGTGTATAGTCTTAGTTTCTCAAGTGAAAAAAGTAAGCACCCCTGTACATATCAGCTCGCAAGACTGAATTTTTGCAAGTGGATTGCATCAAGTCCTGTCTTTAACGTCTGAGCCTCCCTGCTTCAGAATTTTCTTTAAAATCTTGATTCCTTTTTACAGTAATTGATGAGGAGTGGTGTCGCTAGCATACACTTGCTATTTATTAAATTCATTAAATGATAAACAGGAAGGTATCCAAATGTCTAGCCAATATATCTCTTCTGTTTGCAGCATCTGCTATTTCAATATCATAATAACAGTAGAGTCATTAAGGCATGTTTCAGCAATTGCTCTTTGGAACTCACAATTGCAAGCTGCTATGGAGGCAAACACAGCTTACTTTAAGCTTAAAATAGGATGACACATTTCTATGACTAAGAATAGCATCATCAATCATAATAGCAAAGCTTAAAATACAAAGACTCTTAGTCCTCACAGTCCAGGTAATTGGCTACTCCTTAAATGGATAAAGAATATATATTTTTTTATTTTACTGATATTGCATGCTGAAAATTACAGCTCCTGCACCCAGCTGCAGTTTCTGGCTTCCATTAGACACAGCTAGTCTCAGTGTTAATGCCATAACGGTGCAAAGCGCATCTTTATGCCAGTGCTCATTGCCAGCTCATTTTTACTTTCTTTTCAGCTAATCTGTGAAAAAGGTTAAGATATTTCATAATAAGAAAGCAGGATTTCAGAATATGAAGCTCCTATACAGCCTAGCTTCTAAACAACCTCCCACCCACAGCACATCAGCAAGCCCTCAGAGACTCAGTTTCAGAATGTGGACTGAGAAATAAAGCACAGAGGGGAGCTGGAACCACACGAGCTTGTAGGGAGAAATTCAGGTGTATTTAATACTCAGTAATTAGAAACACTTAGGCTTTGCCAGTTAAGCCAGAAGTAGTCTGGAATGACTCTACCAGTTTAGCAACAGCACTCTTTCAAGCAGCGAAAAGGAATGCAGAAGAAACAAAAGCAAGTTTTCCAGAGCTATACAAGCCGATATACAGGAAACTGCCTTATACACCTTTCATACTTACATTTATAAATTCTGATAGCTGTGGCCAAGAATCCCTAAAACTGAATATTACTCTTCCACTAACCTTTTCTGGAGTATTAAGCACTTGCTTTTCTGAGCTGGTGCCTATTTTTTGTTATTCTTAATTATGGCTTGGCATGGAGCTTATGTTAATTTTGTTGATTGCAGATTTTTGCATTTACAGATTATCTAACTGTACATGCATCATGGTGATTACTGGTTGGAAAAGGGCCCCAACTGCTCTCCCACTGCTGAAGCTGCCCTGCAGGCAGGTACTCTCCATGATTTATCTCTTAGAATGCTGCTGGGGTACAGTCACTCTTTGTCCATGCCCAAAAATCTACCCAGAAATCACTTTTAGTCCATATTTTCTTTACTATGGTACTGTATCCTCAAGTTTAAAGAAAATAAATGGGATAATAAATGAAAAGGCAATAAATCAAAATTAAAATACTGGGGGAAAAAAATCTTCTCATGCTCTCCTTAACTTACCTCCCTTTTCTGCACTAAACACTGACACCACAAAAAAAAAATCCAACCCAAAACCAAACCCTCAGTTTTCAATATGCCTCTTTAAATGAACTATTCTCTGTTTTAGTTTCTTCCCTGTATTTATTGCTATCTTCACATAATTTACAGACAATTTCTGGGGGCTTTTAAATCAAAGCTTTAATTGCTCACATGTTTTCCTCATTAACATTTCCTCTAGAAAACCTATACTTCTTTAAAAGATCTTAAGAAGACTGTTGTAAAACTGTTTAGTCTAAATTAGAGAGTAATTTTCTAGTTAAAACCCTGGGCTGAAGAGAGAATGTATTTTAGGAATCAAGAGAAGAAACACGCAGCAAGAAAATTATAGAATATAACATCATGCCTGTTCTTTCAGTCTCACTTTACATTGCCTGTTTACATTCTATGGGCAGATAGACTAGTGATTATGCACAGAGTTAATGAGTTAAGAAGGGCTAATATAGAAAATGAAAATTCCTGCTCTGAAATAACTAGGAATTTAGTATTAGAATAGAGAATTTGGGCAAACCAGAAGCTCTGGGTAGCAGGTCAGTTCATACACTACTGTAAATGCTTCTGCTTAGGAAAAGCAGCTTTCCTAATCTCTGATGGCTGCTCATAGCTGACAGAGCAGAACCAAAGGCTTTACCAGATCACAACAAAATGAGTAAATATCTTTATTTTCTCTTGGCTCCAGCCATAAAAAATTAGCTAAGGATTCAGTCAAATCAATACACTCCAACATAGCTTCTGAGGTTTGACAAATTTCTCTATTCCAGAAATAAAGTGTGCATGGGAGATATATATATCCATGCTCATATTTACCTGTAGGCAAACTGAAACATTTAGGAACAGCTTAGAGGAAAGATTCAGGCTCATAACACACAACAACAAGAACTGACCTGATTGATGATTTCTCTGTGCCCATCTCATTCAGCTTACATTCAAGCTTCTGAAGCCAGGTAAGGCTTAACACAGAAACCACTTTGAAGCAGTCCAAAACACCAAATTTATCAACTGAGAGGTCTCTTTTAAAACCTCAGACAGACTTAGTACCCAGGTGTCTTAAATATTAGGTAAGTGAAGACAAACAAAGCAAGTAGCCCAGGTGTATTTAAATACCTCTCTCATTGTTCTTAGACCAGCTGTGCCATGTGCTAATACAGCTTTGATGTTTTGACTGACTTTTAGGGCTGAGGTTAATGCCTCTTCACTTCAAAGAGTCCTCTGCTGAAGAGTAAAGAAAAAAGCATTAAAATGTTTCCAACAAATTATCTGTTCCAAAAATGCTAAGTGTGTGAGGCAATGTATGCTTGGGGGTTCTCTCAGTGCTCTCAGATACAGCATCCTACTTTGCAGGGTCAGAAATTGACAGGAACTCTATCAAGGTCATAACCATCTATGTTCTATCAACCTAACATGCAGGTAACCAAACCTGGTCAAAGGAGGGCATAATATCAAAGGGGTCATTTCTATTGTGATTGTAGTAATCCTTTAAAGAAAAGCAGTTGCACAGTAGGAAACTGCACTCTTGATTATGTGTATGTTTGCTTGTGCCAATGTATATGCATAAATATTTAGAAATGCTTTCTGACTGCTGTGTGCTGCTGTAAATTTTAGCTGTGCACGTGACATAGTCCCAAAACAGTTCAATGAGTTCCTGAAATAGACTTTCAAGTGGAATCAAACAATATTGACCTGCCAGCATCACTGGGTTTCCAGCCCAGTGTTCACTAACACAGTGCTGGCATAATCAATTCTAAGCCTTGTGGAAGATGACTGCGAAAGTAAAAGAGACCACGGGAGAGAGGAGAGTCAGTCTTTATGTCAACAAATGGCTACAGTTAATTAAACCAAAGTGAGCCTGATTACCACTAGGACTTAAGGCAATGATTCATGCAGAACCACTGTAAGACTCTATCCCAAAAGTAAGGGTCTCCATGTGCAGGAAGGGTGTATTGCAGCTCATGGCCATGATTGCATGGGATGTAGCTTTGAAGCCGTTTAAACAAAAAGGTGTGGGGCTTGGCTTATACTGGTTGAGCTCTGTTGCGGTGTTTGTTGTTGAGGATTTTTTTTGTCCAGTCTGCAGTGTGTCTGTAAGGAGAGTTTCTCACCTGAGGAGCTCCTCTAAAGAGAGCATAGACCTGTTGCCTACAAGTTGGTCATCATGAAGGATGCGATTTAGCCTTATTCCTGGGCTGACTTCTGCGCAATCTCCAGGAGCCATATTGCCTCCCTGTGACACTGTCACCTTCTGTTTAGTGTGATAATAACACATTCCTCTTCATAATACACTTTGAGGTTTTGTGAAAAAGAAGTGATAAGCAGATGCTAATTATTGCTTATGACTCTATAGAGCAGCTTGTAAAGAGAACAGTTTATTTCTGTGTTTTCTCTTTAGTTTCATTGACTGCAAACTTAGTATCCCAGGCTTATACCCTTTTCAAATTGAAAGTAAATTAATTTCTTTACATCATAACCTACTTGAAGGAACATAGCAGAGGTTGTTAAATGCTCCAAGTCTGAAAATCAAGCCTCTGTATTCCACCTTTCCAGAGAAATCCTGGTAAAAAATAATTTTAGATAAATATCAAGATTGTTTCCAAAATTTCAAAACCTTCCAGGGAAATGAATTTCACCCTGAATGTGTCAATGTTTTGTTACTCAAATCTTCTTGTGAAATTCATAGTCTTGACACCTCATTTAGAAAAGGAAGTCTGGAAATACAAATGCAAAGAAATACTTCTTCATCTGGTTCAATGACTGATACTTGCAGTTCAAGCTAAACTTTTATTAAAGACTGATTCTCCTCTCTACCTTTGCTTGTGTCTCTGAAAGCATCGTGTTCACAAGAGACATCCCTCTGATTTTTTTCACTCGTCCTTTCCTTCCATGACATGATTCCTTTTAACCTCTACAAAGGAAGACTGGACCAACACAAAAAGAAGGCAAGTCCAGAAATGAACTATAACCTTTGAGGACTAGGAGATAAATTTCTGGGTTGTCATCGTTCAAGCTTCTCAAGCAGTTCGCTCACTCACTCCCCCCTCTTTCTTCCCCCCAGCTCCCAGGGGGATGGGGAGGAGAACTGAAAGAATGTAACTCCCACAGGCTGAGGTAAGAGCAGTTTAGTAACTAAGGTTTAACACAAATCACTACTGCTACCACCAATAATAATGATGACAGGAGAAATACAAGGGAAAAGAATACAATCGCTCTCCACTTATACCCAGCCTGACCAAGCAGTGCACCTCCACCTTTCTGGGTCTCTGCCCCTTGTTTTTACATCCTGGGCATGACGTGCTGTGGTCTGGAATACCTCTTTGGTCAGTTTGGGTCAGGGGTCCTGTCTCAGCTTCCTTCCAGCTTCCCCTTCTTCCCAGCAGAGCATGAGGCTCAGAAAGTCCTCGGTCAGACCAAAGCATCACTAAGCAGTAAATGAAACATCAGTGTTATCAGTTCTCTTCCCAGGCCGAAAGTCGAAAACACAGTGCTGCACCAGCTACTAAGACAGTGAAAAATGACTGCTACTGCTGAACCCAGGACATGGGTTCATATCTAATTCTACTGCCAAGCAAATCATCCATTCAACTATTTCCGAAATGCCTGAGCAGCCCAGGCAGTCTCCAGTTCTCAGAGGTGAACCTGAAGGGTCCTGACTTATTCCCTCTCAAATTTGCTTCTGTTACTTTTCTAGGTTAGATGGATCCTAAATAGAATATAATAGCTTTGAGATATACATGTTATTTGGGAAGAAAAGATAAAAAGGCAGCAGCATACACTGTAAGGCACCTTGTGATGGCTGAGTAAAAATGACATTTTCTATTATCTTATGTGACATTGCTAAGTAACCCAGAAATACTCCAGTGCAAGGATGTGATAGTTCAGCATAATTCCTGCTGTTAATGAATTCAAATACATTAAATTCCAGCTACAACAAGCAAGTATTACAAGTAAACCAAAAAAAGATTGTTTACACCTGTTGCTCAATCCCTGGCTGTCAGCATAGGATCATAGAATCATAGAATAGTTAGGGTTGGAAAGGATCTTAAGATCATCATGTTCCAATCCCCCTGCCATGGACAGGGATACCTCACAGTAAACCATGCCACCCAAGGCCCTGTCCAACCTGGCCTTAAACACCCCCAGCGATGGAGCATTCACAACTTCCCTGCGCAAACTATTCCAGTGCCTCACCACCCTTACAGTAAAGAACTTCTTCCTCATATCCAATCTAAACTTCCCCTGTTTAAGTTTGA
>JAOEHX010043867.1:0-14244 GCA_025448015.1 Bolborhynchus lineola
GGCGGAGGCTGCGGGCGCGGATGAGAGAGCGGTGGAGCCGGCGGAGGTAGGAGCTCCTGGGGGACGGGGACGTTGGGGCTCCCCAAGTTTGGAAGCGGCGGGACTTCGCGGGAAGTTGGGCAGGCAGCCGGGCAGCGCGGCGCGGCTCGGCTCGGTACAGGGGAGCGGAGCCCGGGGGGGCGGACCCCGGGTTGTGGGGCTCCCGTTGCTGCAGCCGCTCTGGAGGCGTGGAGCTACCCCTGGCTGCTCCTGCGTTACTCTGGGGTGAACCCTGGGGGTGCTTCCCTAGCAAACGGCGGCCGGGAGCCTTCCTCTCCCCCCTCTCCTCCTCTTTCTCCCGGGGCTGGGGGTGCAGCATCCCCCGGGCAGGGTGACCGGAGTGTGTGTATGGGGGCACTTCTCCCAGTTCGTGCTCCCCAGCAGGTTAGTGCTCCGGGGAGGGCGGAATGATGACAAAGATAACGCGGCTTGCTGTCGTCTCCTGCGCTGGGCAGACCCTGCTGCCCGCCGGAGAGCTGCTCCTTGGCTCATCGCGGTGGTTATACGGAGGTTTGGGCGAGAAGACACTTGGAAAGCGGCTTTCCCTCAAAGACTCGTTGAATTCCGGCAGCGCATCCTAGCTAGAATGAAGTCGGGGGTGATGTTGCCATTCACTGATGAATATTTTTAGGTGGAGAGAGTTATTTCTTCTATGCAATCTGTTGGCTGTTGAAAATAGCTTCGTAGCATGCTTTTGCTGAGAATGCAGTCAAGGTTCAGCGACAGGTTATTACGGTTAGAGTCTGCTAAGCAACAATTCACCGGCTGAACTTTGGTGGTGTCATAGATAGGTTTGGGTTTTGTCTGTTTTCTGTGCTGCTTCATTGTAATAGTACAGCTGTGCTCTGCAGTGAATTGACTTTCCCAGACTCAGCTAGATTTGTAGGTGAATAGGAGAGGGGATAGTATGTCTAGGCTGGTACATCTAAACACCTACCACACTTTCAGATATGGAAATGTATTTATTTCTATGATACGGTTCTATGGCCTAAAGTTCTCTGCTGATTGATTTTCTTGTCTGTAACAGAAGAACGGTTTCACTTCTTGAACTGTTAGCCAGGCAAAAAGAAGTCATTACCATCTCCCATAGCACAAACACGTATCTTTTGTATTTTGCCGCTAGAAAACCCCAGAGTAGTCAGCTGAACTGATTACAGATTAAAACGCAAAGTTTGCTGGCACTGGTCATGAACAGTAAATATTTTTAAGGCTGAACTTAAAATCAGATGCACTCGTGTGTGTAAACAGAAGCCTAATTGAACAGCACAGCACTTGGTAGTAACTGGGGACTACTTGATCTCTGGCAAAAGGGGAAATTTCCATCAATAAAAGGTCACAACATGCATACTGTTATACAGCTGTATTTATATCTATGCTGTTTATATACATTGGTATATGTATTTTATATACACACACGCATATATAAACACATTCATGAAACAGTAAATACTAATGGAATGGTTGTCTCGAAGCTTGGTTTTGCCTGTGATTAAAGTGTTGTCAACACGTCTCTTGCCCCGAGAGCTTCTTTGCTGCTGCTGCTGTTTCACTCCTGGGCATTGAGTCAAAGGATTCATCTGTCTCTTCACATGCCAAAAGAAAGAAAATCAGTTTGAATGCAGAAAAGAGGAAACTACTTGTATGAAGATTTAGTAGTGAAAGTACCTTCTTTTTTTTTTCTAGGGGGTACTTTAATCCTGTGTCTATAAGTGCAGTCACCATGCAGCTCTGAAATCAATGAGAAAATGGTTTTAAGGTTCAGATTTTGTAATGGGAGGACTGATCTCAAATTCAGAGTGTTTTATTTGGTGGTTTGTAGCAGGAATATAATGAAACAATGAAGATTTACATGACAAAACACTTTATTCCCCAGATGCAATGGAAGACAGTAATGGATTTTGTCTATGTAAAACTGAAAGTAGGTGTCTGGAAACAGCATAAATGAAAAGGTTGAAGCAGACTCTCCTGCTTGAATTATTCCTTGAGATTGAAGTGGAAAGGATGCAGTTATGTAATCCATTAGCAGCATTAGCAAGGATGGAATTATATAGGCATAATCATAGAGATGCAAATAAGATACTGCTTATATTTTAACAGTATTTTAAGCAACCTGCGGCATGAGCTCTGTGAGAACCAGGAGTTTCGGTGAGCAAAGGGGATGTGATTTCAGTATTACTGTTCATGTTTCTACAGACAGACTGTGTCCCGGTACTGAAGTATCCCTCAAAGTATTGGTTTGTATTTCAGATCAAGTTGTGAGGAGGATGGCAGCAAACTCTTCCGAAGTTCATGTGGTATCACCAGCCATGATACTACAATCCCTCCACCCCCAATAAGGATTTCTTCTCAAATCAAGGAAGGGAATAATTATTAACTACTAGTTCTGCACTGAGTACTTCCTCCTGTGTTCATGGGAGCAAATTCTTAAGAAGTTGTAGATCAGCACTGTGTTACTATTACATTCTGATGTGCATTCCCTAGAGATAAGTTAGAAGCAGGGGCTGATCTTGCCTAAATAACGTACTGATTTAGGAAGTTACAACATCCAACTCTGTTTCTCTTTCGGTACAGGTTCATCACTCAGGTAAAGAAAGCCATGACTTAAACAGGTGCCAATATGCTCCCTCTCTTTCTTAATTACTCTTACAGTTACTGCATCTTCCAAGGCTCTATATCCCACAGTCAGAAACTCCAAGGAAATATACTATTAAATCACTCAGTGCTAGTCTGGATACTTGAGTGATGTGAATCACCCTGTTTCCAACAGCTTGCAGAGTTTGCAGGAGCTGTACCCTGCTTTGAACTGAGTTTCTTAATTGCTGTTTCCAGGCTTCAGTTCCTCCCTTAACCCACCTATTTTTCTCTGTACCTTGCACAGTGAGTGATATAACTCTGAATTCCCACCATTGTCCTTGGCTAGAGTTATGTTGCTAAGCTGGAAGAATCCAAAGTGCTATGGAAAACCAACGTAGATTTCCAATAAGAGAGCTTCTTTTATCATCATTTCCCCATGAATTAGTATTTCTTATTTATTTATGTTTTATAGTGAAGTGCACTGTTTTTCTTAGTGACAGAGTGTGGTGCCAGATTTGGAGTCTAAATACAGCTATTCACAGGAGGGAAAGGGATCTGTGAGCTCCTACAAGTCCTTATCTCAAAGCAGCCTGAATTACAGCAGTCTCTCCACTTATACTGCAGTTTCACTAAAATTAACTGATTACATACAGCATTGTTGATCCATTGCCTTAAAAATACATAGGGCTACCCATGTGTCTAGCAGAAACCGGGTTGTACAGTCACACTGGCTGTTTGTCCCTGTTCATTTGTGTTTCCCAGGTTGAAAGATATGGTTACAATTCCATCCTGGTTACTCGATTGGGTTTTTACATGCGAGGGAGACAGGAAAGCTACCAAGGAGGTAGAGTGTGGCAGGCGCGTTGCAATGGGAGCACTGTAATCCTTTGATTACACAGCTGTGCCTGACATGCCACTAAACAGCACTTTAGGGGCAAGCAGTTAATGTGGCTTTTCCATGGAATATTTATTAATTTATGTTACACTTGGTTTCCAGGAGCTGTTGAATGCAGTTTGTAAACACTAGTTTTAAGGAGTGTGGTGTCCTATCTAAGAAGAGATGAGCATGGTAGCTTGCAAGAAGAAGCAGAAGGAAACATGATGTCCAGGTGGGTATTAGCGGCTGATGGCAATGACAAGGCAGCTATGGTGGTGGTGAGAGACCATATGTAATGCTGAAGGTGAATAGCAGTGAGAGGTCCATGGCAGGCTCTGTCCCAGTGCTCTACTTTTGTCACCCTGTGGCAGCACACCAGAAGTCATTTATTGCCAACCCCAACCCATTGCTCTGCCTCTTCTCATTCCCAGATCCAGCTTCTTAACATTCCCACAGGAGCTTGAGCTGGCTGAAACGCTTGTTTTCCAAGCCTCTGAAGTAGCAAGCCTGCTGCTTGCCTGATGAACTTGCCAGAAATGGGGTGGTAGATTTAGGCCAACCCAGCTCCAGAAATCCTTGTGAAGCTCCTGGTGCACTGAGTCTTCGTCCTCGGGTTTGCAGAAAGCAGCTAAAGCCCCTGCAGCATTAGGGGTGGTGAAGGGCACCTGGCTGCTGAGAAATCTGCCTTCCATGTAATGGTTTTCCTCTGAAAGTCCTGTGAAGAAGGACCAGGTGGGATGGGGCTTGGAGCAACCTGGTCTAGTGGAAGGTTGGAACTGGGTGAGCTGCAAGGTCCCTTCCAGCCCAAACCATTCCAGGATTCTCTGATTCTCTGATAAGAAATGTGGTGCTGGAGAGACAGGAAAGTGACATATAACAATATATATACCAAGCACTACTAAATACACACTTTATATTCTAAACCTTAATGTGTCGCCATTTGGACTCATCAAACATGCACACCATTCCCCAAATGTGGGTGTTTTTATGCTGACTCTGTATCTAAGGTGGCTCATCCCTCACTGCACAGGGTGCAGATCAGTACCTAAATGAAAAACTACTAAACCTGACTTTGTTTGTTTGCTTCACACCTTCCAGTAAGGAAAACCATGTTTCACAAGGAGATATATTTCCTGTAAAAAGCTTTGATACTCAGTGTGGGTGAATGTACCCTGAATGATTTATTTTAGTCTTAGAATTATTCTAATAGAGTTATTATTAGACTTATTATTATTCGAATTACTCTAATAGAATTATTTATTCTAATAAAATTAGAAAAACTGATGAGATTGAAAAAGACTTTTGTTTTTTAATTTTTATCCTGTATATTTGTTCTGCACATTTTTCAGCCAGGTTGGATGGAGCTTGGAGCAACCTGCTCTAGTGGAAGGTGTCCCGTGTCTCAGGCTCTCCCCTGCCCACGGCACGGGCTTGGAACTGCATGAGCTTTAAGGTCTTTTCCGACCCAAACCAGTTTGTGATTCTGTCATTCTGTGATCAAACAAAAAGAGTGAACATAAATGTGAGGTTTTAAGATGTACAGAGGAAATAAGGCTGTGTGGAGACCTCAGAGCAGCCTTCCAGTATCTGAAGGGGGCCTATAGGGATGCTGGGGAGGGACTCTTCATTAGAGACTGTAGTGATAGGACAAGGGGTAACGGGTTCAAACTTAAACAGGGGAAGTTTAGATTGGAAATGAGGAAGAAATTTGTTAAGGGTGGTGAGGCACTGGAATGGGTTGCCCAGGGAAGTTGTGAGTGCTCAATTGCTGGTGGTGTTCAAGGCCAGGTTGGACATAGCCTTGGTTGACATGGTTTAGTAGGAGGTGTTCCTGCCCATGGCAGCGGGGTTGGAACTGGATGATGTTAAGGTCCTTTCCAACCCTGACTATTCCATGATTCTATGATTCTATGAAATAAGACTGATTTGAGAAAATGTGAACTTCTGAAACATCAGTAGGAAAAATAATACAGATTTAACTGCAATACTTGTGCTTAGGGGATGGAAGAAGCCTGGTTGGTGGTTGTGTTGAAACAGCACTATGAAAATGGGCAGCACATTAGATGTGAGCTTGCAATATTGCATGGTTTCAGATGATTGAAGATGATAATGTCCTTATATGTTCTATATGCAAAGTGAAAGTTCAGGTCTTGGAGCAGTAAGGGGAAAAAAGCACTTTAATTAATGTGCTCAAGATCTGGCACTAAATTAGTAGTGAGATACCAATAAATAGGAGAGATCTCAGGAAAAAAAGTCATCGAAGTCAGGATTCTGGAAGGTTTTGCACATGATTTGAAGAAAATGTAAGAGCTCAGTGTTAACCCTGCTGCGCCTGAGATAGGGTGTAATGCCTTCTGAGGGCCAGAATTTGTTAAACCAAAGAAGGGCTCGGTTTGTCTGGTGCAGCCAGGAGGTTTGACTGACTAAAGCTAGAAACAGGAGGAAATAAAGAAGGATGGTTTAGTAGCCTATTAGGAGTGTATATCAAGTAATGAGATGGGATTGCCCGCAGGCCCAGCTCTTTGCAGGGGAGCTTCATCTCCTGAAAATTCTTTAACAGGTTCTTAAAACCAGCACTGTTTTTTCCTGTCCATCAGGTGCCTCATCCAATATTCCTTTCCAGCCTCGTCAGCTTTGGCTACTTGTAAATTCAGAAATTTGTCTTCTGACTGAACTATGTAGATATTATAGAGACAATGCTAAATAGATATTGTTAATTATAGAACCCCAGACTGGCTTGTGGTGGAAGGGATCTTAAAGCTCATTCAGTTCCAGCCCCCTGCCGTGGGCGAGGATGCTTCCACTAGAGCATCTTGCTCCAAGCCCCATCCAACCTGGATCTTCTTCACAGGACTTTCAGAGGAAAACAGACTGAGCAGCCCCAATTTTCATAGCCTGCTGATGTTAACCAAATTAAATGGATAATGAACCTGAAATGTCTAGGATTTTCAAGGAATACTCTGAAAGTGTAGCTTTTCCTAAGTCCATTTCACCATGTTAGGCCAGTGGTCATGCTCCTCTTCTGTCTTCAACCACCGCTTAGTGCATTTGTAGGACTGCTGCTTTACAGTTCATAAAATCAAAGAATGGTTTGGGTTGGAAAGGACCTTAAGATCATCCACTTCCAACTTCTGCCTTGGTTGCTAGAGCCTGAGGAGCTCTCCTGGGGCCATTTCTGGAAGAGGTTTTGGATGCTGCTTTCTCGAAGTGGAAGAGGAGCAGGTTGTATGTGTCCATCAGGTTTTGAGCCCGTGCAGAGCTCCCTGAAGGAATATGGGTTCAGGGTTAGAGTTTTTGCTTGTTTCCTGGCTCCCTGGAGCTCTAGCCTGGGATAACACTGTGATGCCTGGGTTGTAACTGCATTTGTTGCAAGTGCAGAGGTCAGATTAAAAGGCTGGGTAAAAACACTGCTGTGCATTAAAAGCTACCAATAGAAATTACAACGTGAGATACACTGGTGGTCTCTTCCTTCAAAAAGACAAAAACATGTTCTTGAGCACTTCAGCACCGAGCAGTGCAGCTTTATGCCTTGAGTAAACTCATCAGAACCATTCATGAAGTGAATAATTTAGATGAAAAATGTCATAAATTATCGAGCTATGACAGTAGTATCTCAGGTTGAGGATCAACTTGCCTGAGGAACAGATAAGGATAAATCAGAGCGAAACCACTATCACTCTTGACATTTAGTATTAGAATTACTTTACAGAGCTATTTATACCACATTTACAACAGTTTCAGCAAGAAATGTGAGAGGTAAACAGAAGGGAACGGTGGAACTTAAGCTTATCCCTCTTGTTATAGGAAAGAGGAAAAATGAATTCGTCTAATATCAGGCTATTTTGAACCCTGAAGTGTTTTAAGTCTTCAGAGAAGATTTTTGAGCATTGCTGATGAGATCAGCAAAATAAAAAATAGTAAAATGGAATATTTATTGGTAGCCATGGAAATCCCATGTGGATTTCTCTTGCGTTAGAGTAGATCAGGAGTAATTCCGCTCTTGGGTTTCACTCATGTAAGAGGGACCAGAATGTGGCTTCTCCAAACTGTTTGGCACTGAAAATGTTTTCCAGTTGGTTTGGGGAAGTTCAGAGTCTTCTGCTTGACAAAGTGTGTGGCTGTAATGATGACACTGGTGAACCTAAGCACCGGTCTGCTGTAACAGTCCAGTACTTGACAGTGAGCAGCTTTTAGCTGAAGCCCCGACTAGTTAGAAAAAACCCTTTAAAAAGCCCTAGATTTCAGAAACTCTTTGGGTAATGTATGCTGCTTAGATGGCTTCAAGTGACCTGCTGCTTATTTCTGCATACAGCTTTAAAAACAATATTCTTGTTGTTTGGTATCAGAGTTGTAATGATGCCATACATCATTCTGATGTAATACAGGGGAATGCATAAAAAGCCTCTGCTGTGTTTTGATAGCTTTTTCTTTTAATGGTACCCATCAAGTGGGTGTAGTAATGTATTCGGTTTTCCTTTTTTCTATCTTGCTATATGAGTACACTGGATTAGATGTACTGTGAAAATACAGGTAGGTATGTAAATATCAACAGTGATACTTGTTGGACTATTACAATTCCTATATTCGAAGGCTTTTTGGTATTAGAAAATGAGCTGGAACTTTATGACAATGTATATTCTCGCATTAAAAATGCAACGTATCATTAAAAATGCCTGATACTGAAACAAGATTATCCCAATCCTAACCACTAACAATTTACACTGCAGTATTTTAGTAACCTTCTCTGTGTATTTTTAAAGATAGCAAGTAATTCTGAAATAGCAAATGCCGTTAAGTTACACTTCAGGAAAAAAATGGAGGGTTTCAAATGCGGTCATATAAATGCTGTGTTCATTCCAAACAGCAATTCGCAGGGTGAACCTCTGGCTTCATTAAAGTCAATGAAATGTCTTCCTGCTGACTTCAGCATGCCAGGATTGAAAAACAAAATAAATTGAAATGGGACCTCAAGAAGTTTTATTCTTAGGGAGTGACCGGAGTTAAAGTCATTCAGATGCTCTTTTCTCTGTGTATGTTCTTTTGTTCAGCCAGGCAGTGTTAAGGTGAAGTTACTGTCTGGTGGGGATGAGGATATGTGAAAAGGATATAATATTTCTCTTTGGAATCAGTAGTTGTGTTGTCCCAGAGGTCCCCTTTTATTGGGATGCTGCAGACATGTCCCCATCTCTGTGCTAAGGGATGCTGATGGTACAGGTTGACATTCCTGTTGAAGATATTTAGGCCTTTAAAGTGATGGAAAGCCCCAAAGCCTAATTCTATTTCAAGTATATTGCTACTGCATTGTATCGGTAGGAGTCTTTGCAGTCTTTTCCATCAAGTGCAGCCTTCAGGCATGGTTTTAGGGACATTTTTAGCTTTGTCCTTTTGGCATCAAGGATTTTTATGCAGCAGTTGAATAGGAGGAAGGAATTAATTTGATTTAGCGATGTCAGACTGAAAATGAAGTTCCTCCTAACACATCCTTCGAAGAACACTCAATGGCTCTGGATTTAGCTGCCATCCGCCTTATTTTTGCAGGGATATTTTTGAACTTCCTCTGCTGGTAAATATTTAGAGTCTGTTTAGATTTCGTCTCATTTCTGTTAGGCTTTTTTCCCCCATAAATACTTATTACTGCAGAAATGGGTATCACAAGCCTTGAAATCACAGTGCCAGCAATTCTGTTATTTTAGCTGTGGCTGACAGTGTATTTATTAATTATCCAAGAGAGGCTTAGAGTATTCAAAAAGAGAACTTCATTTCTGGGCTGTAGAAGAGGAGCTGTAATTGCTTTATGTCTGGAACGCAGGTTTAGGAGCAGAAGGCTTGGCTGGGTTAGATGTGACCACTGCTGAGGATCGATAAGGTATGAAAAGTGGAAAGGCTGCTTCGAATCTGTAAAAGTTTCAGTCTCCGGGATGCTTCGAAGCTCAGAATGAAAATTGCAGCTGTTTCTCTTTGGTTTAATTAAAATCCAATGAAAAACAACTCAGAGCAGCATGAGTTGATATTAATTACTTTGGGCACTTGAAGGATTTCCTTTGCGGAATTCACTGCAGCCTTTCCTTACAGCCTGGCTCTGTGTGGTTCTCCCTGGTGTTGCCCAGCTAAATCTTCGTGCTGCTTCGCTATGCCTTGCTAATTCCTTTTTGGAATCGTGTTTTTCCTGGTGTGAATATGACAATCCTACTTTAATTAGATAACAGCAGTTGTCACTGTGCATGGGGACTGTGATGCTGGGGAGCCTCAGAAGTCTCTGTGTCAAAGTGAATAAATAAAACATCTGAAAAGCTTTGCTAAGAAGCAGTGAAATTTAAACCTGAATCGGTTAACAGCATTGAGATGAGTTGTCTTACTACATTACAGTGTGTAGCCGCCAGATGTCACTTATTTTGTGCTGGGGAGAAACATGTCCTTGGTATATAAAAGATTAAAAAGAAAGAGCAACTTGCTAGAAGTGGCTTTGTTACTGTTTGTATTCATAATTGGCTACTGTCTTGCTTGAGAAATATTTTCATCTTAAAATAGATTGTATGGACCCGTTTCTCACAGATAAGATAGACCTGCATTTTTTATGAGCCTTAAATGTCAGCAGTGACATTTTGAAACTCAGTCTTTAAGAAAATAATGAATAGACTCACTAAGTTTTCAGAAGGATGAAAGTAAATTTGATGGAATGGACAGTTTTATTACTATGAACTGTACCATCATTAAAGACACTTTAACCAGTGGCTTAAATATATGTTCATCTTCAGCCAAGTTAAAAGGAGGGAGATGAGTCTTCAAGTCCTGCAGAACTGAAAGCGAGGTGCAGGCAGGTGAAGAACTTCTAAAATCATGGCACAGCATCCGCTTACAGAAGGATGCAATTTGCCCTCAGGGTTTAAAGGCTTCAAAGAAAGGTGTAAATAAAGCTAGATGGATGAGGATATATCTCTAAAGTGGAAAAGGAACATGCAATACCAACGCAGAGCTGTTTTACCTGACCTGAGTGCACGTGAGCAGGGCGAGATGACTGATTGCTCACCAGTGAGATTGAGCAAAGCGCTGGTGATCTGTGTCATGGTGTTCAACAGCAGTTTATTCCTCACATTATTAGAGATGCTAAACGAACATGTACAGCTATCCTTCCTGCTTCATGGTCACATAAGCCTAATGCTCATTTATATTTATATTTTCTGATCTGTACTCTGAGGCAGCACCATTAGAAAGGGGAAATTTAATTTTCTGGACTTGAAGCAGAAAGCCTGAAACTGGAATGATTTCCCAAGGGGTAATAATTAGTGTTTGTTTGGGGGTTTTTTCCTCCTCTCAGTGATAGTACTGTTTGCTTTTAGAATTTGAATGTGTTTTCTACCTCAGATGTTGGTTTGAGGTGGAGTCGTACTCTCTGCATCTCATGTAGGTTGGACGTAAATCCATTGCTCCGAGTGAGTGACGCGAGAGCGGCTCTCCAGATTATTTTCCTTTGGAGTCCCCAGGAGCAGCTGTTTTGAAAGACTGCCTTCATTTTTCACCTGGAAAATGACACATGCGTTTATTCCCCGCCTCTCCTTCTGTGCTTGAGCAAATCTAGAGGTGAGCAAAGCCCTCCTTGACTATGGTGTTGGCTTCAAAATGCAGTGAATTAGTGCTTTAGCAGGTAGTATGAAAGCAATTCTATTAATGAGAGCACCGGTTCTTAACTGAGAGTTGTTTATGAGACTGAGGGTTTCACTTCCTAGCTGGAGGTCTTGCACCACTGCTCCTGAAAATGCCACCTGCCAGCACTGAAAAGTGCTCCCTGCCACTGTTCTGCAGCAGCAACCCAGTGTGGCTCTGGGATGGGGCGCTGGATTGCAGCTTGGGAAGGAAAAATGCCTTCTCTGTCTTTCAGGCGTCTGGAAAGGCTGAAATTCATCCAATTTAATATGGTTACTGGGGGAAATTCAGGCTGAATGCTGTCTTAGATGGTTTATGTAGAAATTGGATTGCCAATGACTTTCTGTCCTGTACAATGCGTATCCGTATTTTGTTCAAAGTACCTCAGTCCCCGTGTAATGGGATTCTGGATGGTGAGTTAGGAGATCCTGATTTTTTTTTTTTTCTTGGACTTTTACCATATTATGCCATATGGTAGCATAGGTAACACATGTCAGTACTCTGTCATCTTGTCAGCTACAAATTGAAAAGCACCTTTGAAAAGCACTCTGACACCTGCTGTTGGGAGTTACTCCATGAAAGTGAATGCTGTCCATGCTCCAAGGGTCCAATGCACATGGATGTTAACCAAAGTCTGAGATGCATTTAGTGCACTCCAGCATCCCCTGAGTCTGCTGTGTATGGAATAAAGCTTTGCAGTGAAACTGTCACCTGTACTTATTTAAATTTCAGCTCGGACAGAAGGTTCTATTAATAAAATAATGCATATATTGTATTTAAATGTTCGTGTTTTGTTTGGAGGATACATTTTAGGCTGCTCCAGATCAGTTTTGCTGGTGTAGCTTAGCCCTGTACAAGGAGCCTTTAGGAGGAAAGTCAAGAATAACTTCAAAGTCAAGTTTTCACAGGTAAAGGAAGAAAAAGCATGTAATTGTAAGGTTTCATTCCAATTTGTTGCTATTACCAAAGTCTAATTTATAACACTGTGCCATGCAGTAAAGAAACTGAGGTATTTTATCAGCATATAATTTATTTTTTCACTTAATGAGAAACTGACATTTTCGGAGTTTATAGATTAGTCTGAACTTCTGAAGTCATTTACTTTGATTATAAATGGTTTGGATGCTGAAGGCTTTTTTTGCAGGATTTAAACATGAAAGAAAACTGTAAATGAGATGGTCAGTGGTGAGGCTATCACATCTTTTACACAGCTTGGATGGACGGCTTTCTAGCATGCCTAATTGCTAGAATCACTGAATAGTTTGGGTTGGAAGGGACCTTGAAGATAACCAGTTCCAACCCCCCCTCTGTGGCTGCCCCATCCCTGGCAGTGTTCAAGGCCAGGTTGGACAGGGCTTGGAGGAAGCACCTCTAGTGGAAGGTGTCCCTGCCTGTGGCAGGGGGTTGGAACTGGGTGAGCTGTAAGGTCCCTTCCAACCCAAACCATTCTAGGATTCTATAAGCCTATGACAATGGAGGGTGGAGGGGTTGCAGTGTCTGAAACTACTCCTGCCAGCAGCTGAGTCGCATTCTTGAAGCTTTGATGGAAGACGTGGCATTTTGTGGCACTTTCTTGCACGTTGCTGTTTTTAGATGTGGGAGTGGAGTAATCTGTGTAGAAGACACTGATTGATATGGCTTTTTGCAGCAGCTGCTATGTTTTGTTAACACCATTCTCGAGGGTGGAAAGCATTAAAGGAAACTGAGCGTGGGGTGGCTTCTGCAGTGCCTTATTTCTGAAACCATCCAGCTCCTTTGGGTGACTACTAAAAAAAATCGGGTAACTCAATAGTGTTATTGATAGAACAGCTCAATATAGACCCATTTTTCATGTTTCTCTTCATCTGAGGCACTAAAACCCCTTGTTTCTGGAGCTGCAGTTTGGTGCATCAGCTGGACTGAGCTCTTTTCCTGATAACTGCAGCCTATTGCTATACTATTGTCCGCATGAAATGTGCTTATTTTATGTATTATTGTGTTGTAGTGGCTGCATCTCACTATATGAATGCTGCTTTCATAGAATGCTTGTGTTGCCACTTATTTGGTGGGGTGTCAGAGGTTTTCTTTGGTGTTATTATTGATATTACATAGTAGCGCTTAGAAACCATAAATGGGCTTGGAAGTCATCACTTCTAGCCTAAGACACCATACTAAGCTTTTTTTTTCAGTGTAGTTCCTGCAGCAGACACCTATTAAGGAATTTCTAGCTTATTCTACATAAAAGATACCCCCTCCAAATGCATCTGTGTGCTCTCGATGCCATCTTAGTCTCCTGAGTGTCTGAAAGCTTTGAATGCATTAAGAGCCTAACCCAACTTATTACATTAATCACATGAAATCAAAGATTCGTGTCTGCGCCTCAAGGTAAACACTATTTGCAATGGGGAAGTTTAAGAGATGGAAATACATTTCCAAACTTGGGAGGTATTTTTACTGGGGGTGTTTTTTTTTTTAACTGTGTTAATTCTGCTAAAGTTGGAGTTTTATAAGTCCTTGCAGAATATTTTGTGGTGTATATTCTTCTTCTGGTTCTCTGCAGAGTTTTATAATGTTAATGCTCGGTTTTTCTGCATTAGAAACGAAGCTTTTTGGTTTGTCATTAACAGTCATGCATCTGTTCTTGAAAAGCTGGCTGCCAACCGCAGCTGATGGAATTTCTGTCACTTCAGTTTTCTTCTGTGAATTGCTTCAGTAAATGGTTTATTTCAAGTGGAACCTGAGCTCCAGAACTTGTGTTGATCTGATTTCAGCTGCAATGTCCTACAGCGACTCCGTGTCCCCCTTTATTTGTATAGAACCAAATATATCAACAAGAACTGCTGTTTAAAAATAAAACCTCCTTTTACCTCCCACTTTTCACTTCTGTGTTGTGCCCTCCTACCCCAGGGACATCATCAAATTGAGAGCTTCCCAACTGGAGCAGAGCATCTGAGAACAGTTTTTCTTCCTTTCTCGTTAAAGCTGCATCCTTAAACTGTTGGAGTGAGTCCAGAGGAGGCCATGGAGATGCTGCGAGGGCTGGAGCAGCTCTGCTCCGGAGCCAGGCTGAGAGAGCGGGGCTGGGGCAGCCTGGAGAAGAGAAGGCTCCTGAAGGGAGACCTCAGAGCAGCTCC
>JAOEHX010043868.1:3201-23001 GCA_025448015.1 Bolborhynchus lineola
GTAAGTAGAAATTCATCTTAAAGGTCAAGCTCGTGCATGTTGCAGCAAATGGTCTTCTAAATGCCTGCCCTTCTCTGTCATGCAGGACCGTTTGTTCTGCATGGTCTTGTCTTTGGATCTGTTTCTTGTTGCTGCTTTATGTAGCAGTGACCAAAGCAGACAAGTCAAGACTGAGAGTAGCTTTTTACCTTGTGTTGTTTTCTTTGAGCAATTGTGATTGGGGACCTGGACCAATTGTGGAAGACTGGTGAAGGTGAGAGGGAGAAAATCGGCACACTTGTGGATCTCCAGGAAAGTTTTATGCTGCTCCATTTATTACTTGGCTTGGAAATAGATACATGCACAGGGGAAAAACGCTTTTGTTCCAGTTGCCATGTCTTCTATGGCAACACAGGTTCCCTGCAGCTGAGTTCCAGTGCCCCATATCAGTGGAGATGTGCAAATTTCCCTTGCTCTGTCACACCTGGATGAATCTGACTGTGTCTTAATGTACTGATCAAACCTCTCTCCAAATAACACGCTTACTGTGAATGGAACAGTCTCAAGTGCAGCAAATTCAATTTACTTTGCTTCCACTTTATCTTGGGGGAAAGAAAAGCCTCTGCCTTTGGCTGATATTTGAATGCAAACAGCAGAATGTTGGGTTTGTGTGGGGTTTATGTTTTTTGGGTTGGTTTGTTTGGTGGTTTTGTGTTTTTATTTTAGTAATGAAACCAAACCAAAACCCCTCAGGCTCCCATCAAGTAGAAATTATGCTTGCATGCATGTATGATTTTATTAGTTTCTCATGTAAGAAGGTCCACAGATGGAAAAAGATCATTTGGTTTGAAATGTTTTAGGGAAGCTTAGTTGTGTCGTTTTTAGCCTTTCTCCATCTCCCAGGCTATAGGAGGCCTCTTCACACTATAAATATTCTAATGTGTCCTGCTGCAGGGCATGTATTTGCATTAGAATTAAAGTCAACTGATAAATCTGGAGTAACTAGTTAATATTCCATCTAGCAGGCAGAGCAGAAAAAATTACTCTTTTTTCTTCATGTACTGCATTTCTTTCAAAAAATTCCAACTGCAACTGCTGTATTAAATTCTGCTACACTGTTTTGTAAAATAAGCCATGTAATCCATGTGGATACACTATACAGATGTCAAAGGTGCAAACACAAAAGTTACCCATGCCAGAGCAGCACCATTTCATAGCAGCTGGGGAACTAGAGCAGGAGTGAAGCTCTGTATCCCTGATGAGCTTTAATGTAATATTTTCTGACCCTGTAAATCACTTTAAACCAAGTGTGTGCAGCAGTGTGATTCATCAGTCATCTTGGGGCATAATGTGAACAGTTCAGCTGGAGTGCTGTATTCTTAGTAGTTTCAAAGTACTGCTATACAGTTCAGGGCTGAAAATCTCTTCTGCTAGTAAAGAGAGTACAGTGCATCAAGTATGTATGTATCTGTAAAAGTTATAATCATAATGAAAACAATATTACTATATAATAATTGTTTTACATGTAATTGATTAGTTTTCATACCAGATGTACACTTTCTCATTAGAGTGAGTAAGAAGTGTACCATATATATTGGAATCATATTTGAGATTGATAGTAATAATCTTGACTGTACTTTGTAGGAATAGTTTGATTCCAGAACAACAGAAAGACAGAGAATGCAGACTTTTTGTTAGAAATTATAAATGGGGATTTCACAGTTAATGGTTTTGAGGAGTCTTGCAAACTGTTGCAAGAAAATGTATTAAGCTTAAATTAGCTTAACCAATGAAAGATGACTTACCTAATGTACTCAATTATCATGAATAAATCTGCCCCTTTGCCTGTAGAGTAGTAGTAAATAATGAAAAATTTCAGATGATGGAAATGAGGCAATCTTTCTCTTTGCTTAGAGAACTGTGCCTTTGAATCTCACTCTGACCTTTAACAATGGCTCCATACCAATGCACAGGCAGCACATGGCCTTTGAGAGTGGGGTAGCATTTACACTAAGAGGGAAAACAAGATCATGAAGTAGTGTAATTTGAGGAATGTTTTATTACCTGATTACTGAGTGCTCCCTGGAACTAAATAGTTTCAGTAAATAAGTTAAAAACAAATAATATTTTAGGAAAAATTATTGCATGAGGAGCTGCTTTTAGCTAACTGAAGACTGAAATGGGATGGTTAGCCCACACTTTTGTGGCTGGTTTGGTGAGGACAAGTTTAGATTGGATATGAGGAAGAAGTTCTTTACTGTAAGGGTGGTGAGACACTGGAATGGGTTGCCCAGGGAAGCTGTGAATGCTCCATTGCTGGCGGTGTTCAAGGCCAGGTTGGACATAGCCTTGGGTGACATGGTGCAGTGGGAGGTGTCCCTGCCCATGGCAGGGGGGTTGGAACTGGATGATCTGAAGGTCCTTTCCAACCCTGACTATTCTATGATTCTAAATCATGGCACAGAGAATTGCAGTGGTTTGTTATTATTTTTAGTTGACAGCCTTGCACTCTTCCAAAGACAAGTTTGGTTGCATGATGGAAGAGATTGATGCAATGTAAGCAAATGCTTGATACTCATCTGGAATGTGAGGATTGTAGAGCTTGATAGTTCTGGTCATGTAGGGATTTGCACCCAAGAGTTGAACCCACAGGTGAGATGTGGGGTTGTTTAGTGGTTGGGTGTTTTGTGGGTGTTTTTGTTTAGTTCAACTCCCTTCTCTCAAGCTTTCCCATTTAGCTTGTACAAAATATATTTACTGGAATGGACAAAAACTACTTCAATGTTTGAAATGGTGATGGCAAGTAGAAATTATACTTTTAAAAACCCAGGGATTTTTTTCCCATCCAACTTCTCTCAATACTGCTGTTGAAATATGCTTGTCCAAATATGTAATAGAAACAAATTGTCAAACTGTGGAACACACAATAAAACAGATTGCTCTTCCAGAGGGGCTTTACCAGAAATGAGTGCTCAGCCTCCTGAGAGCAAATGACTGTCTCCATTAGCAAGCAGTAAGAGTAAATATGTAGACTAGAACATGATGCTGAGGACACTGTGTTGCCAACTGGCTCTAGTCTAATAGGAGATACACTTCAGAAGTGTGGTTTTCATACAAATGAAGATGGTAATGTGAACATACCCTTCTTATGAAGAACGGGTATTTTAAGAACTTCTTGTCTGTCTTTAAATGTTTTGGTCTCCAATTGTGTTACCAATAGCTTCAGGAGATGATTGCTGAAACTGTGCAGACGTTAAATCTGGTTTCCTGTGTCTTTTAGGCAGACCAGAATGTCTGCAGGCCAGCACAGAGCCAGCCAGAAGCTGTGGCAATATGGGCAGTATGAGCAGAATGTTGAGTTAATGTTAGCATGCCTTTTCAGTAGGTTTATTGACTTGATTTCTGCATTGTGCTAACTTAATCCATGCAGCTTCCAGTTGATTTGGAGTGATGACTGCTTTTTACTGCAAAATGCTTTCCATATTCCTAAACTTGACAATACACAGAACCACAGGTGAAAAGTGTGACTGCTGAATGAAAACAGTGAGTGAAAGGTGATTGCTGGAGGTTCGGAACCCTAGAGAAAAGAGAAAACCTAAATTAAAAGTGCAATTAGACCAGCATTGTGAAAAGATAACCAGTTCTGGTTTCTGAAAGGATACCATTACTCTTACCATTGTGCAGTGGAAGTTCTGCTCTGAGAACAGTCCCTTGTTTCTAAGGTTAATTTGTTATTCCAGTTAGTGTAGGTGGACCATTGCTCATCCTTTGTGGGGCTCAAAACTTTCTGCGTGCATTAATTATGAAGTAAATCTTCAGTGTTATAAACAGTACTTCAGGACTGTCACCATCTCTAGGCAGAGACCCCAGAAATAGTCTTGCGTGCCTCAGTTTACCATGATAATGGAATCAAAACTGTACCAAACCAAGGCCATACATTAATCTTTTTGCTGGAGTGGTTTGTGGGATTTATGTAGGTGATGCCACTTATGTACCTTTTTACTGGTTCCACTATCTAAGAGAAACAATATTGTAATAAATCCCCCCAAACAGTTATTACTGAACTGAATTAGAGATTCTTTACAGTATGAGATTACAGCAAATGTGAACTACTTCTGACCCACAGATTCATGCTAACATTTCAGAAAACACCCCAAAGTCACAGCGTCATTGTTCTAATGATCTGGCAGGAAAAAGGTTGCTGTGTAGAAAAACACATGTAGAAAACATGTCTTCCGTGGACTTGTTTCTTAACAAACAGTCTAATTTTTTTCTATTTCACCATTTAATTGCTCTGAGCAACATAAAAACCCCTGGTATTTTGCATAGTTTAATAAATCATATTATGTGTAAGCATTATCAGAACTGTAGTTATTGTGAATATTTAGAGGGAAGGAGAGTAAAATGCTCAAGTCAAACCTTTTTGCCTTTGAGGGCAGGGACCAAAGGGTTGTTACAGAAGTCATTGATAAACTATTCTGTTCAATTGGACTAGTGAGAAATGACAGTCCAAATTCTGAGTCCTACTCAACTCCAGTTAAATAGGAGTCATTGCAATAAATCTAGTGGGACAGTGCTCAAAATAGTTCTTTACTGTGAATGCTTTATCAATTTCTCCATAGTTAGATGTAATGCTGAAATAAAACCAACCTAGATTTGTAACCTTGGATTAGATGCCTAAAGATATTGCTGTTATCACCATTTAGTCTTGGCAATGCCAATATAGTCAGAATGAGATGTGGCCTGAACTTTGAGATGAGTCTGTTCAGATCTTTCCTTTATAGGAAGTTCTTCAAAGATCAAAAGGGTTTTAAAATGAAAAAGCCAGAGTTATCAGTGCCAACATTGAATTACTTCACTCTTTAAACACAATATATAGATGAGACAGCACAACTGGAGAAGTTTAATAAATCTCTCTGTCCTCTCCTGCATCCTGTCAGGACAGGTCCTTGCTCCAGACCGAGTTTCAGTTCATTAGAGGAATAGCTGCAAACTCCTCCACGCTGCCTGGTCTAGTTGGAGGAAAGATCTGTGTTGTAAAGTCAATGTTTGCCCCTACCTTTCCCAGGTATGGAAGCGGAAGGCCTGGTCCATTCTGGAGCTGCAGGTTCTCAACACCAGGCTGCAACTTTGTTCCCAAGTACACCACATAGTGTCTGGCATCTTATAGTCAGTTGTTCCCAGGAACAGCTGTAACACCAGAGGTGTGCCCTTGTGTCCTTCTTTTCTTGGAATGTAACACAGACGCTCAGGACGAACAGAGCATCCCCCTGTTGTTCAAAAGTTGGCAGTGGATAGATCAGTATGTAATGGATGGCAGTGATCACATATTGGTGATGTATTTTAAATTAAAAGAAAAAAAGAATTTGAAACTAATTTGGCAAATGAGGCAAACAGCAAAGTAAGATGAATCATTTTCTCTTCTTTGAGAAAAGCTGCTGTCTATAGGGAGAGCCTGGTGTCACTCCATAGTGGGTTTGAATCAGAACAGAGAGAAGAGAGAAATTCATTAGTGTGTGCTTTGGCAGAGTTATGAAATAAATAGGGATGTATGGGGTGGGAATACTTTCTTCTGTTACAAATGGTTTGAAATAGTCTTAGGGGTTTTGGCCAACTTAATACACAGTCCTGTAACTAAGATGTTCCTGGCAAAGAATGTGCTTCAGCTTCTGTTTTGCTAGAAGATGCTCCTCCCAAAGCTGTCTTTTTGAAGCTTGATGTCATGTTAGCTGTGAGGCCTCTCAGCAGTACAGGCAGAACTTCCTTGTTCTGGGAGGAGAGGGTCAGATGCACAAAACCCCTGCTATGGTAGTGAAAAGGGTGAGAAATGGTAAAGAACTGCAAGGGAAGAACAGAAAGCCACAGAGTGACATTTCTATTTTGCTGCTATGAGTGCTGGTTGCTGCTTCTTCTGAAAAGCAGTAGTGGCTGCCCTTACAGCACTCTTGGCTTTCCCTGTTAGCAGCTGCCAGCCTGATGCTGCAGTGCTCCCGTTTGGAAAAGAAGCCCTTTGCTCTTTTGCTGCACAGCAGCAATCTGTTCCTTAAGGCATTTAATATCCTTCTTGCTATCCTGTCTTCTCTCACCAGAGGTTTAATATAGAGAGTACAGGGGCTTTCTCTTGGCCTGTGGAAGGACTAAGTTGTGGCCTGATTCTCAAGTTTAAGCAGTTAAACCAGACATTTTATTCTGATCTCCTGTTTAATCACCATCACTTGTCAGTTCTCTGCTACAAAGATTTGATGGAGACATGTTGCAGGTATTCACAGCAGTGAACAGTGTCTAACAAGTGATAGGATTTAATTCCATAGTACTTACATGTGATTTGTACCATTAAAGAGTGATACATAACCTTATGATTATTTGTGTGTGATAGTGCCAAAGTGACTGAATTCAGAATTAGTAATAGTTGTGTTTATTAGCTATATTAATTGATATATTACATATTTAGTAGTGCATTGCTTTATTAGTAGATATTGTGGTCTCTGAAATTAATTACATCTTGGGCCTGCACTAAAGAGGGAGAGTCAGACCCATAAATAGGGCCATATGATGCTTGGGTTTGAGCAGACTCTCAGAGGGGATGAATCCAATCAAGAAGAGCATGGGTGTCTGAAAGCAAGTGGATACATGGGAATGTAAGCAAGATTAAACCCAGTGTGTGTTTAACTCTCCAAAGAATTACCAAGTGTGATTTTACGGTGGCAAGCGGGAACCCACTTGAGAAACTGAATGTTCCAGTTTTAGAGAACACTGTTTGTATTCTGATGCTAGCATAGCAAATGTTCTTAACTCACAATGATGAAGAATTGCATTTGCACTGTTGTCTCAATTTTGCATCAGTATCTTGGCACATCACACAGATTATTTGAGCAGAGAATAATAGTTTTCTACTTCTGTAGTCTAAGTCAAGGTTAAAGAGCAAAATCTCAACACAAATGTTTCAGATGAAATTGGCTTACTTCATTCTGGTAAATCTGAGAATAAGAAATCCTAGCCCTAGCAATGCCTGTAAATATTATATTTGAAAGCATTCACATAATCAGGAAAAAACAGAGCTGAAAGAAAGGAAGAGAGGTCATCTAATCCATCGAACTGTCTCTTGTGGCTTACTCACTGCATAAGAATCTATCTCTAGTGAAATAATTTCCTGAATTGCATTAAGGGGCATGATCCAGTTCTTCACTAAGTTAGAGCGAAAATTGTCTACTTCTGAGTCATGTCCCTGGCAGCAGTGAACGGTCACCAGCCCTGGTCCTCTTCAGGGGATATGGAAGTTGTGTTTGTCTTTGGCCTTTCCAGTCTATCTTTTCATACCATTTGAAGTTTGATAACATGTATTTTCAGCATGGAGAATTCTTTGAATTACTATTTTTCCCCCGCATGCCTTCTAAAGCTCTGAATTTTATTGCCATGGTTGTGAGCATCTTGGGTATCTGCAGATACTGAAACCACTAAGGAAGGTGAGACGACTGCCTCATGTTTTCCCTGTGACGTTCCTGTTTATATTTGCTGGTATTCAAACATTTTTAGTGGTTTGTGTTGGTGATTTTTGTGTATTTATTTCTGCTCAACTCAAGCTACGTCTCATTCCAAATGGTTCTTTTGATTTATTCTTACTGAAGGATACCACTCTCTCCAGCTCTTCAAGAGCAATCTACACCTTTTACAGCACTTCTCCCATCCATGCAGCCCAGTGCCAAGCCCCTTTTTTTGTGAAATGAGACAACCTGAGTACTTGCCTGTAAGTCATAACT
Source organism: Bolborhynchus lineola (assembly GCA_025448015.1). Taxonomy (NCBI): domain Eukaryota; kingdom Metazoa; phylum Chordata; class Aves; order Psittaciformes; family Psittacidae; genus Bolborhynchus; species Bolborhynchus lineola. The sequence goes on from JAOEHX010043868.1 coordinate 10,938, forward strand.
GTTTCTATCCAGGTGTTAAGAGTAGAGATTGAATGTATTGTACCTGAACAGAGGGAAGGTGAAAAAGACTCTGGAAGGTATAAGTATCCTCAGTGTATTTTCTCTGTGGTAAGGAGGCACTGTAAACAGGCTCATGTATTGTGTGAGTATTAAATCATCTGCGAAAGGCAGGGGATTACAGTAAAAAGCTGATCGATATGTATAAAGCTCCAAGAAATGTTTTTTTGTCTTCAAGATTGGTGCAAGTTGAAAACTTGCTGAGCAAAAATATTTAGAAATAGGGGCAATGGAATTGGCAGGAGTGTAACCAGCCTGATCGATAATAAAAGGATAATCTGTCTTTCTTTGTGGTACACAAAGCAATAATCCGTTGTTGTGATTGATTAAATGCCTCAGCTCTGCTTTGATTATTAATCTATCTCTGAAACAGCTTATTGTGAGTATAATGCTAAGTAGTAGAGATTGGAGTAGTAGAGACGATGATATTAACAGAAAGGTGGGGGACTCCTATTTTCAGCCCATGAAAAAGACTTAGCTGAGGTGGATGCTTCCTTGGAGAGGCTTTCTGATGATATACCTGAGTGGCTTGGCTGCGGTGCCAAGTTGCAAAGCTCTAAAAGGGGGTCTGAAGAGTGAGTTTACACAAACCACAGTGATTTTGATCTCTGATACACAAATATAGAAAGTGCCATTGACTTGACAGAGGAAGAATGTGAAATACAAGCACTAAGAAACTGGGAAGCTCTTGGCTAAAATAAACCCCTGTCTAGTTATCTTTTGGGAACATGCTGTCATCTGATTTATTCCTTTCACAAGTAACTTGTTTCAATGCTTACACCAAAGCTTATCTGAGCTGTGGGCTAGCCTAGGCTTTCAGCGTTGGTGCTTTTTAAGTTATAAGGAAGAAAAAAAATCTCCCCTACATATATTGCATCCTATGCCTGGGGTTCTGTCATTGCCAAAGGGTTGAGTTTTATCAGTCAGATAGATAGGTGATGTTTTCACTTCAGAAGATAGGGCAAAAAGCTGGAGTTTAAATTTTCCAAAAGGCTCATTGCAGTCTGAAAGGGGGGATTTGGGTTCTTCTTTACTGAAATTTATGTTTCAAACTATAAAATCCAGAATCACTTCAGACCCTGAGCAATAACCTTTAAATTGGCCCCTCTTTGAGTCCAGGCTTGGACTTCCAGAGACCTCTGTCATCTTATTCTGGGACTCAACAATTCAATTACATGATATTCCCAAAAATATTTGGGATGTTAACTTTTGAATGGATGTGGTTGCAGCTGTAGTTGAGAGTAGTTGAGTTGATATTTATCTTTCTCTTTTGGGGTGCTTACTGTCACCAACACTTAGAACTCCCTGTAACAGGATGTTCTCCATCATGCTGTTCTCTCACTACTTGTCTTGGTTATCTGTGTTCTGCAGTACTTGGGGAAAATAACTGGCCTCTCCATGATGGGAATGACTGTAACCTCAGTGCCCTCTCTCTGAGGATTTACACAGTGGATGCAGTTGATTTACACATATGCAGTCGATGCCTGTTTGCTTGGTTCCATTCTGTGAGTGAACACTGAATAGTCACGGATGTTTGTGGAGAAGCAAAGCTACCATCATGAAAATTGATGGTAGACCTCCCCAAGAATGTTAATCTTTTTGAACAGCACTGACCTGCATGGCTAATGATGGATTATGCTGAGAGGATGAATTTCATTACGTTCTCTATCTTGACTTCTTTCCAGTTGTGTTGTGTTTTCAGTTTGGTTTCTTGTTTTAGGGTTATTTTGGGTTTTTAGTGGAGAATGAAATAATGAAGCCGGTGATAAAAGCTGCCTATAAAAATTCTGTCAAATTTATCACTAAACAGCACGGGTTGTTTTTTTCTATCCATCTGGTCATTAGGTCTTTCCAACTGTCAGTGTCTCATGTAATCTCCTTTAATAGCAGCGCATAATTAGCTTTATGCTGATCAGAGGCATTGGGATGGTGGTGCTAATACTCCAAACCAGATATCAAAACCCCAAGGCAGATAACTCGGGGACATATGTCTAAGCCAGCATTTATGACTTTTAATCCTAAAGTCTGTAGCTATTGATTTAGGCATATGAGCTTTGAACTATGGTATGAAAAGTCATCAATTAACAATCCACAGCAGTTCTGGGAGGGAAGTACAGACATCTCTCCAAACAGTAATATGTCACTTTGCTCTTTGTTTTTCCTCCTATTCAGTACTGTTCTCACTTCCAATATTGAATTTCTACTTACTTGTCTAGTTTCTTTTTCTAAAAGAAGGTAGTGAAAATCATAGTTTTGACATTCCTCTGCTAGGAACAAGTTTCTGATCTTAATCCAGAATCATATAAACTGTATATGTGTACTTCACACAGTTGTTTCCTTAATGGCTGTTACAGGACTGTAGTTTTCTAGTGCTTTTAGGGGGTGATTTTGAGCTGGTTTTCGTTTACATATGATAAATGATTTGTGTTTAAAATTACCTCAGTCAGATTGGTCCCAAACTGTCAAACCTTCATGTAATTCTGTGGTGTCTAATTCCAAGTGTATTCATACTTCTGCTTGGTGCAGGACTTGAGTGTGAAGCTTTGCCTCTGCAAATACAACATGGAGAGTGTCGATGCTACTGCAACTAGGACTTTGTTATAAAAATATGCATCTCTAATTCTTTTTAAACCACACTGACAGCTCTCTTTGAGAGGTATTCTGGCTTGCATATAGGGTTGGACAAATGAGCTATTTGACCATGAAAGAGGTAGCCAGCGAAATAAGGGACAGGATTTCAAACACTTCAGACATATGTTTATTGACTAGAACAAGGAATTTATTTGGATTCTGTGCTGCCTGCATCCCAGACACCACTTTGTGATTAAGGAGTCTGTGTGTTGAACATCAGTCTCTGTATTCTGCTCTATAGTTGGCCAGCATAAACTGAACAGGGCTTCAAACCAGAAAACACACCTTGACAAGTGAAAATTGCGTCTGCTGCATTAAATTTCTTTAAAGCTGGAAGTGTCTTTGAATTTTAGGCTTTCAGTTCTTCAGTTAAAGATCACAGTTCCCTTTTTGTTCTCTGGCATTGTAATCCGTTTGAGGATTCTCTCAACAGTCCTTTCAAAAACTGCATAAACCTGTTAAGATTTGTAGGAGAAAAATCAATACAAGATACCTTTTACTTATAACTTGAAGTTCACAACAAGAACTTTTTCCAAGAAATGGTTCACTACTAGAAAAGGAAAAAGCAAACACATTTTTCTTTGTAGTTATCTATAGAAAGCAATCAATGATACCACTATAGGGATTATTTTTGGCCCAGGGTTTTGCTCAGGAATTATTGTCATTTGCTACTTGCTCTAACGGACCAGAATGTAAGGACAAGTCTTAATTCTCACAGGAGAGTGGGATAGATCCTGAGAGTGAAGCGCTTGAGATGTCGCCTAGATGGGAAGCATGTTGACTTCTCCCAAAAGAGGTGTGTCAAGATTCATTGCTGAATCTATTCTTTACCTTCCTTCTTTCATTTCCTGCATCATTTAGCCAGTGTTTTTTTGTGGCAGAACTGCTCTGCACATCAGTGCTTCCCTTTATGTTTATTAATAAGTAGTGGTTTCTGCTCTACAAGTTTTTTGGCATGTAGTGGTGAATACAATCTGTCAGGGTTGCAGATAGAAACTAAAGACAAATCCCAGACCTTTAAATAAGAAACCAAAACCTGTTACTGATGCACGGGGACCAGCTTGCAGCTCATATGACAACTCTCTTCCCCTATCTCCCACCTTCCCCCCAAGGTTAAACTCTTACCCTGTTCCTTATGTCCATGTTTTCTGGATTCTCTCTGGAGCTTATTTCCTCATACCTCAAACCACCTTTTGTCAAAGTGTAATTTCAGGGTGTAGGATGGGGGAAGGGGAATGCCACACTCTAGATTCAATTGAAAAAGAATATGCTGACAAACGAGACTAGGTACGAATGTTTTATGGAGAGCTGCACTCTTAAAAAATAGTACTAAATATTTTGAACCATTTAAATATGTGTGCAAAGCTATTAAAATACCGAGGCCCTACAAAGACCCTAAAAGGGCTTGATTTAAAATTAAATTTAGCCAAGTTAACTCTTGATTCATTAGTTTTTTTTAAATGCTCAACTATGAAATGAAAATGAAAAGATCTGCCCAATGCTGTATCTAGAAAGCCTTGAAAATATCCCCACAGGTTAGCGCAGATTGTTACCCATAACATAATTATTGATAATTTGAGTATGTACCTTGCAAGACCTGAATGGGAAGCAATAAACTGGATAATTTGTATTGAAAAAAAAATGATAGCTTTAGAAAGTGTATGCATTTTTTGTCACCCACCTGCTGATGTGCCATGATGGGTTTTTTTAGCTATGTATCTGAAACTCTGTTACTCAAGTCATGAATGCTCATGGCATAGGTTGATGTAATACTTGGCTTTCTTTGTAAACACCCTTGTTGAAGACAGGTATGGAAGACTCAATGTGAATTATTAACTGTCTTGTTTCAGCAAGCAATCTGTTCTGCAGAAAAATGGGACTGGGAGGACTGGAGAACTGCAGGTGGACTGCCAGTTGTTTTCTCATATTTGATCTGGCGCTTTGTTTGAGGTTATGTTTACTGCTTGTAACTGCTGTCTGTTCCTTCTCATTTCCTTCTTCAAGTCCTTCAGTATTTTTTTTGCATAGAGGAAACTTTTAGCAGTGTAGGGACGGTATGAAAAATTGTTATGAGGCAAGCATCTTGAGCACTAGTTGCCATGTGAGGCTTTTCAGGCTTGTTCCATTAGCAGTTCTTTAACAAACAAGAAACCTGAATAATGTTTCAAAACCATTCTAGTCTCTTGACTGATTTTCTTTTATATATATCTTGTGCATCCAATTACTTTAACATTTAATTGGAACTTTTGGGGAAGACGGGCAGAATTTCCACTCCTCAGCAAAACCAAATGGCCTTCACTTAAGGCTTTCCTATATCTCTGCAGTAACATCAGCCGTGCAAATTTCACCCTGCAGAATAAGGCCTACAAGAACCTTTATCTCGTGGCCGTCCCGTGTTCATACATTTTGCCATTGAAAGTAATCTGGAGGAGTGGATGCCAAAGTGTTACATGGTGCAAAAAATGGGCTGTGAAAAATGAACCTTTATATCAATATAAGTGAGAAGTTTGTGTTCTGTGAAATGAATATGGAGTTATAGAATCATAAAATGGTTTGGGTTGGAAGAGTCGTTTAAAGATAATCTAGCTCACATCCCCCATGCTATAAGGGAATATTATTTAATGAATTCCTTTTGCCAACATCACCTTAATCTAGCGAGAGCTGATTTGTATTACCTGTAATACTGACATTGGTTTGTTACTAGTGGCTGCTTCTGTATTTTGAAGGCATTGGTTCAATGGATCTCCACTAATCTGTTAGAGGCTGCAGGCTGTTCTTGCCTCCTGCTGGCAGAGAAGGTTGTTTCCCAGGCACATGGCTTAACATTTCTTCCCAGTTTATTTCAGGGACAGCCTAGAGGAACAGAGGATGTCAATGCACTGAGCAAACAAACAGATCTGCTGCCCTGCAGTCTCAGGAGCATTGCTTCTTTTTCAAGTGAGGTGCAAGATCTTCTTGGTTTAGGTAAATTATTTACCAGTCAGCTCTTTGAGCCACCTGGGAAGGGACCCTGTTCAAGTTGGTCAATTCAGGAATAAGCTCCTTATTTCTTGGGGTGATTCTGGGCATCTCTGCATTTTTCATCGTAGAGTGGAGTCAGTGTTTCTCTTGGTCTTTATTGCCCTGTCTGATATATCCAGTTATTGGGTGTTTGAAGTGGAGTAAAACTGCTGGAAATACTAGCCAACATGGTCTCTTTTGGTAAGCAGTTTAGCAGCTACCTGAATTGCAAAGAAAAAGAGAGAATTTCACTTCTGTGCCAAATAAAACGAAGGGAGAAAGAGAGGTCCTTGAGGAACAAACCAGGAATGAAGAGGCTGTGGATGAGAATGAAGGGATGCATTAATTTTGTGCTGTTTGGAAGTTATTATCTTTGCTGATAAAGTAAAGCTGTTTTGAAACACTTTCACCTCTTCCATCCCACCCTGAAGGAAAGGGAGCTGGAGCATAAACCTCAATAGAGAGCCTTGGCTGTAGAAAAAAGATATTACACATCAAATTTCAGCAGTGTTGTTCATTAAGTCCAACTAAAAGTCATTTAATTTTATTGCAGAGCTATGAAAGAAAATTAGTTTACAGGATAAATCTCTAGTATGAATTTTTAAGGGCATTGGTCAAGATTTGTGTACACATTATAACAAAGAAACACATTTGAATGATTGAATTTCCTGTTGCCTTGAAAGTCCTTTATATCCTTTCCTTTACAGGTATTTAATTATTCTTGTTCAGTCAGGTAAGTATCACAACTGATAATGCAAAATAATGGTTTTAAACTCTGTTGATCCCTCACTTAAAGAATGTAGTCGTTTGAAATCATTGCTAACAATGCTTGCTGATAAAAGTAGAAGAAAGTAAAGACAAGGAAGAAAACAGATGTAAGCATTAGTGGACTGCAGTAAGATTCTTTTTGTCTTTTGAGTTGCTTTACAGATAAAATGGCAAAGCAAAATGTCCAACTTCAGAAACATCTTTTGAAGAAAATACAGGAATGTAGCAGGGGAGGAAGAAAATGATGAATGATACTTAGAGAGAGTAGAAAACGCAATCCTTCTGCATGAAGTATTCATCATTTTCCTTTTTGTTCTACAGCCGTTTAGTAAGCTCTTGATAAATGTCCATTTAACTGTAGTAGACAAAAATCTTGTTTAAAGTCTTGCTTCATGGTCATCCTAAAAAGCATTATATCTTAGAAGTTAAAAACTTCATCAGGTTCTGTACAACTGTTTAATGTCTGAGGCTTTAAGCAATTCACAGAAGAAAGCTATGAAGAATTTCTTTCTGAGCAGTTGCAAGTAGGGTATAATGCATATGCATGTGCATCAGCGCAGAGCAGGCTTTAAGAAAATGCCAATGGAGGTATTGGTCTCTAAGGAGAAACACATTACTCCAAATACATGTATTCAGAATAACAATGAAACTACCCTCTGAGGAGTTCTGCAGTGGTACATGTGAACTGTGAATGTTCTTACAGAGTAGGAAAGGAGGTGAGAACTTGTGCCTTACAGTGTTAAGACCTCTGCAGGATGTAACACACCTCAAGTTTCAGATGGGGAAAAGCCAAAAAAGGATGTAAGTGAAAATAGTGCATGTACATTTTTTTCCTTTTAAAAATGCAGCCTTGCTTATTAACAAAAAATCTACAAGTTCTGTTTCTTCAAAAAATTTGCTGAAAAATGATGTGCAAATGAGAGCTCAAGTGAGACATTTGCCTGTCGGTGCCAACCACTTACATCACCTTCAGCCACCCTTGTGAAGTACTCAGCTATTCTGAATCTCTTCTGTAGTCTCTTGCTTCTTTCTCCTCTCCACATTTGTATGCAGAGCACTACCCAGCAAAGTTTCCCCTGTTTCCAAGTTGAATTACCTTAGCAGACTTCCACATGCTTTTGGAAGGTGGCAGAGACAGAAGTTCTGTTCTCAAGGCAGGTACTGTTTCGTGAAATATCTTCAGTATTTATTACATCTATCCCTGGTGGAAGATTGCAATTACTATCCTACTTCCAGCAACTCTTTACCTGAATCATGACAGCTCTTAATTATGTGTGAAAGAAGAAGTTATATACAGAGAAATTTCTTACAGCAAATTACCTAGGAGATATAGTCAGGCTTAGAATGGTCTTCAGTAGGGCTCTTCTTCTCATGGTTCTTATTCTGTTGGTTTTGCTTCAGGAGCTGTGAAACTCTGCCTGACTTATACCAGAATTTGCATTGGGAAGGAATTTCTGCTTCCTCTTTCCCAAAGTTTCTCCATTTTTAAAAATATATGTATTTTGTTAGTCAGATTTTGCCCTGTCTGTATTTCTTCCTTTAAATAAGCCTCTCACAGTATACTGCTGATTACTGCTGAGTGTGCTGCTGAAGGAACCACAAAGAAATAAGTAACAAGCTTTCATTTTTCTGATTGAGTTTAATATTTTAAATCTTATTATTCAGCTGCATAAACTTTATTACCCTTCAGTTACAAATGTTGAATTTCCTGGTTAAGTATTTATTGGCAAAAATGTGTTAATGTCTGTACTTAGAGAAAGTAACTACTTTCTCATTACTGCAGTAGTACTCATGTTGGACTTGATTTTCAAAGTAACTTGAAGCCTGCAGAAGCTGGCATTTCAAAAATGTCTTATTCCAAGATTTTAAAGTATGTCCATCTTTGACACCTTCTTAAGAATAAAGATAACTGAGCCAGGATAGATGTATGGCTTCCTGGTCCCGAAAAGGTGTAGGATGTCAGGAACTCTGCCATTTAGTAAAGGAGGATGGATTTTAAGACAGTTGCTACAGAGAGACAAGAAAGGATGTTGGAATCTTGCCTCTTTTATCCCACAGAAACAACCTGTTGGGATGTTGCAAAAAGGGTTGGGCACACAGTCTTAAGTCATCTTAAGAGACTTCTGTTTCCATGGGAAGTCTGGGCTTTACTGTATTTTCCCTGAAAACTTCCAGGAAGCTCTTAGTGTTATACAACAATTGAATTGTTTTTATGATAGATTGTTATTTTCTGCTCAGTCTTTCCTCATTATTGAGTTATGCATGATCACTTTGATTTTTAATAAGCCTTTCTTAATGTATATTTTAGTGTGAGACTTATGATGGCTTGAAATAAGCCTCATGTATTAAAGGTAACTCTGACAGGACAAAGGAGGTTAAATTATGAAATGCAAAGAGTTTCAGGGAAGAGAAGATCATTGGGGAATGTAGGAGTAACTTGATTTTGTAGCTTGACTGTCACTGATGGCCATTCTCTAATCAATGTGCTACAGTAAACAGCTACATGTGTGATGCTAGTTGGTCTTTGTTTTCTGTTCCTGCTATTAAGCCATCAATATAATTGTCAATAGAGGAGCTGGCCACTTGTTGGGAAAGCCTGCATCCATAGGTCAGAGAGAATGTTCCTGTAAAAAGCCATTGGTCTCCCAGGAGCACTGAAAGTTGAGTTTCAGAAAGCTGTGTAAGCTTTCTGAAACTGTGTGTTGTAGTTTTTCTGCAGTAGGGCTAAGTGCTATAAGGACAAGGTCATCCTAATGCCCTCAGTGGAAGGGAACAGCCCAGCTGCTTGACGGAGTAGAATTACAGGGCTCTTTTTTTCTGCCTAATTAGCAATATTACTTTATATTTTGCACATCCTTTTGTGTGTGCTAGGAAAAAGTCTGCAGGGAGCTTATTATGTTTCCAGCCTTGTACTTACAGGCTTACAAAGCTGTAGCTTCAGGGAGGTAGGAGGTGAGCTCACTTCAAGCTCCCTATCCAGACTGAAGTGCTGCTGAGAGCTTGTAGGAACTCTGCAGGATGTCTCCTCCGAGGCGTGCCTGCTCCTGTCCTGTGTGCTCCTGTGGAGAAGCTGTCCAGATGAACCTTCCAGGTGAACCTCCTTGATGTATTTTCATTGGGAGATAACGGCTGAGAGTAGCATTTAGGCTCATTTGACATCTGTTAATGGGTCTTGAACCAGTGAATGGATCTGTGAAGACAAAGGAGCCAGAGGAACCTTACTTGTCGCTGCCTTGCTGTGGTTATTTGGAGGCCAGTGTAGTTCCTGTGATTGGCATATTCTAGTAGTAAAATTCAATGTAAAGGCTTTTTTTTTTTCCCACCCCTTTTTGATGGAGAGAGGGTGAAACATGACAAAATCCCATTCCCAGCACCTTGCTATGCTGACAGATTCAAGACTTGCTGAAAGCAAGACAAGACTCTGCAGAAAGGATGTAGGGAAGAGCTCATGGCAACACCTGAAGGGCATCAGCATGAACATTAGTTGAAAGAGGGTCTGGCTCAATCCAAACTCACTCACTTCTCTTAGAGCTCTCTTCTTCTGGAGACTGGGTCCTTAAACCTAAAAAGGTGGTACACTGTCCCTTGTGGAATTATTTTGAATAACCGAGTTGAGCAGTTTAAAGTGATAGGTGTATTGTGTCATCATTTTATGGACATCATGGAATTGTGGGTAGTATCTGCTCCTCCACAAGTGTGATCCATTGAGGATCATAGAGGATGTTGCTAAGTGACATCCAAGAATTGGTCAGTGCTTTAAGGAGAAATATTAATTGGAGGTTTAAAAAAGATGCATCAGAATGTCATGTATTTTCCCCAGTTGATGAACTGCACCTTTCTTCCTATTGCTACCATCAGATAAATGACTTTGGATTTGTACAGCTGTTTCTAGGCACTATGCACTTGGCATCATCCCACTATCCTGTGGGGAAAGGCACTTTGTAATTTAAGTCACCACAGACATAAAGTGGCATTAGCACATTGTAGACATAAAATGGCATGAGTAACTTACCTGTCACTGAAATAGAAATGCACAGACGCCAAAGTAACCCAGAATAAAAGAAACCATTTCATTTTAATGGAACATAGTTTGAAAAATAAGTTTTTTACAGTTGCAGGTTTGATTTTAACTGCATTATGGTAGGAGAATGGATTTTTAAACAAATAGGATGTAAGCATACTTTATGTAATGTGTAGAATTAACAATGCGCATAAATTTAAATACTAATTGGAACTATAGGCAGTTTTGTCATAAGAGTTTTTCTTCATTTAGGTGGAAAAATTGTGCCAATGAGAACAGAAGTCTTAGTGGAGTTGCTGAAGTGTGAGTCAGCATGGGATTTATCTTCATCAGTGTATACTGCTCCTTTCTGCAGCTTTCTATTGCTTATACCGCTTCAGCTTCTAGCAGGCTGAAGAATGTTCGCTTTGCTCCAGTGCCTTAGTTGCAACTGACTTAATTGCTTAGAAAAATATCTTTCCAGGGCAAAGCAAAAGCACTCAAAATGCTCCAAGAGTGCGGAAGAGTAGACTTGTGACAAAAAGAGAAATGGCACAGAGGTAAGTCATTCCAGCATACTGTTCTTGCATTGCTTAATGTGTATTTACTGTAAATAAGAGACCAGTAGTAACCATGGAATCATCAGTGATGCGAAATGTCTTTCTCTTGGAGGTTCAGGGAAAACTGTGGTGTGAGATTTCTGTGCATGAAAATGTATTAATTTATGCAATGTACCAGATATGTCATTCCAATGTGTTCCAAGTGAAGAGTTTGTTGGGTGTTTTAAAATTTGAATCTATCTTCCAGGGTGAGTTTTCCTCCTTCACTTCTGCTCTGTGCTTTATAAGATGACAATGCAATCTTCTATAATTACTGTATCAAAGATAGAGGCTATCTGCCAAAATACAGGGTACAGTGTGTCCTGAAGCATTTGTCAGTCTTTATCTTAACAGCCAAGTGTTCAGTGACTGTGTGTATGACTGTCTGGGCATTCAATTAGCCTTGTTTGCTGGGGTTTAGATTGTGAAACCAGTTCATCAGTGCTTTTATTAAGGAAATAAAGATCACTCATATACTCATAAGTCGGTAAAGCTTTTAATTTGTATGCTTCTATGTAGTTTGTCTCGTGATGGGAGGACACTTGTATTTATTTTGTGTGCTGTGCTGGGAGCTTCTGGAAGTATTTTCTGAACAGTCTGCCTCTGATTTCCAAGACAAGTGTTCAGACTGGGACAGATGATTGAATAAACGGTCTGCTGGGGTGGAACTGTTTTAGGGTGTTATGGGCCTATAGACCCTTGCAGCAAACAGCTGCTTTCAGTCTTCCGTCTCTGTCTTTCATGTCAATGTCTTACCTGGGAGGGAAGTCCCCTTTCAGTAGGTTAGGATCATAGAATCATAGAATAGTTCACGTTGGAAAGGACCTTAAGATCATCCAGTTCCAACCCCCCTGCCATGGGCAGGGACACCTCCCACTGCACCATGCCACCCAAGGCTATGTCCAACCTGGCCTTGAACACTGCCAGCGATGGAGCATTCACAACTTTCCTGGGCAACCCATTCCAGTGCCTCACCACCCTTACAGTAAAGAATTTCTTCCTCATATCC
>JAOEHX010043870.1:8301-41775 GCA_025448015.1 Bolborhynchus lineola
TTACAGTAAAGAATTTCTTCCTCATATCCAATCTAAACTTCCCCTGTTTAAGTTTGAACCCATTACCCCTTGTCCTAACACTACAGTCCCTAGAGAAGAGCTCCGCCCCAGCATCCCTATAGCCCTTTTGCAGATACTGGAAGGCTGCTATGAGGTCTCCATGAAGCCTTCTCTTCTCCAGGCTGAACAGCCCCAACTTTCTCAGCCTCTCTTCATATGGGAGGTGCTCCATTCCCATGATCATCCTCATGGCCTGCCTTGGGACTTGTTCCAACAGTTCCATGTCCTTTTTATGTTGAGGACACCAGAGCTGCCCACAATACACCAAGTGAGGTCTCCTGAGAGCAGAGTAGAAGGGCAGGATCACCTCCCTCAACCTGCTGGTCACGCTCCTTTTGATGCAGCCCAGGATGGCTTTCTGAGCTGCAAGCTCATTCTGAAGACAGCTCATGTTAAGTTTCTTACGAACAAATGCCCGCAAGTCCTTCTCTGCAGGGCTGTTCTGAATCTCTTTTCTGCCCAACCTGTAGTTGTTCCTGGAATTGTTCTCACCCAGTTGTACGACCTTGCACTTGGCATGGTTAAACTTCATCAGGTTAGCATCAGCCCACCTCACAAGAGTGTCAAGATCCCTCTGGATGGCATCCCTTCCCCCCAGCGTATCGACCGAACCACCCAGCTTGGTGTCATCAGCAAACTTGCTGAGGGAGCACTCAATCTCAACCTCCATGTCACTGACAAAGATGTTGAACAAGACTGGTCCCAACATCGATCCCTGAGGGACACCACTCATTACTGGTCTTCAGCTGGACACTGAGCCATTGACCACAACTCTTTGTGTGTGGCCATCCAACCAGTTCTTCATCCATCAGCCAGTTTTTTACCATATCTAAGCTTTTTACTAGAAAGCAGCATCTCCTGTCATTGAAATAGACTTCTTTTTTTTTTTTTCTCTGAATCCTTTCCAATTTGTCAACAGGTAGTCACCAGAACTTTATTGAGTAGTGGAAGTGGCAGGCTGTGATTGCTAGCTTTTTACACTGCTAAGGCTGAGGCTTGCCCTTGGGTTGTGTTGCGCGCGCCTCAGCATCAGTATGTCTGTTTTGGTAGACAAATTATTTCATCCTCACTTTCATTGTGCTGATCACTGATAAAGAAAGAATACATTTGGTTAACTGCCAGCTATTTACTCTTTCGATGGTCAAGGCTACTAAAAGATAAATGAAATAGAACTGGCAATTTCAGTCTTGCATTTCTATGACCTGAAGGCCCCAAACCACTGCAATCATCTCTCATAAGAAGTTCATATCTCTGTTTTAAAATGTTAGTCTGCCCACTTTTAGACAAGCATTAGGCCTTAATTTTACTTAGAAAATTGTAACTCAAAAGAGCAAAAATTAAATTGAATAGGCCAACTGACTTACTTATTTTTGGAAAAAAAACATTTTTCACCTGCTCTTTTAAACTCTCAGACTCTCCCATCTTTGCAAACAGCAACTAACTAAGGCTTTCTACATCCACGGTTTATGAACACATACAAATGAACTGTGAGTTGCCCAGTATGAAGCATCTGTACCCTCTTCACCAAGATATGATACACTCAAACTTCCTAGGATACTGTTTCCAGATTTTACCTGCTTTGCAAGGGGTCTGGACAGAGACAGAACAACTGAGTCTGCAAACTAGCTGCACAGGCCAAGGCTTGCCAGGGAGTGGCTTGCTTGACCATTTATTGTCATAGACATAGAATCATAGAATAGTTAGGGTTGGAAAGGAACTTAAGATCATCTAATTTCAGCACCTCTGACATGGGCAGGGACACCTCACACTAAACCATATTACCCAAGGCTTCGTCCAACCCGGCCTTGATCACCACCAGGGATGGAGCATTCACAACTTCCTTTGGCAACCCGTTCCAGTGCCTCACCATCCTTACAGTAAAGAACTTCTTCCTTATATCCAATCTAAATTTCCCCTGTTTAAGTTTGAACCCATTACCCCTTGTCCTAACACTACAGCCCCAAATGAAGAGCCCTTCCCCAGCATCCCTATAGCCTCCTTCAGATGCTGGAAGGCTGCTATGAGGTCTCCAGGCAATCTTCAGCTCTTTGGAGCACTGAACATTTCTGGGCATACTTGAACATACTATTATAGCCCTAACATAACAGCAGGCAGGATTTCTTGAACAGAGACCAGGGTCAGGCAAAAAAGAAAGAATGCTGACTCTTCTTGCACAGCGAAGCATGTGATGTCTTCTTTGGGATGTAGGTCATAAAAGCATTGAGCACCTCTGTTCCATCTATAGAAAATTAAGGTACTGGGAGACTAAAAGCCACGCTGAGGCAAGGGTCGGGTGGCCCATGAAAACCTTTAAAATTTCTTAGCACATTTTCTTTACCCTTTCTTGTTCCTTTTTTCCAAATGAAATTAGTTGTATTTGTTGAATCAAGAAACACAACTAATCACAGCTATTAAAAATAGATTGACACAAGCACCCTCTCTTTACAGTGTGAAAAATGGATGGTGCTCGAAAGCCCTCCAGAGGATGGAAATTCAATTTCAAGACTTGAAAGCTCATCTCAGCTCCAGTTACAGGAAGGAAGCACAAACATTTCGAGGTGATTTGCAGAACTTCTGGGTAAAATGTAAACACCTGCCGCTTTAATCTTTGTGCTTTAATATCATGCTTTTGAAGGAACAAACTTTACCCACAGATCTTCAGAAGGAGACTCCCTTTATCCTTTTGACATCTTTGATCAGTTGTGAAATACTGAATATCAGTGCCATCAGAAAAATTCCTACTGGATGCCTAATTTCAGTCTCTAATGAAATTAGTGTAAGCTCTTTGCTCCCCTCTAAAGTGCGTATCAAGTTCATTAGCAAAGACAGATGTAGCTTGCATTGCTTATGCTTTTAGTGCATTGTATAGGAATAAATCTTCACATGTCTAAACAAAATATCTCCATTTGAGAAAGAGGGTATATTCCATTCCAATGGATCCCCTTTTAGTGCAAGCTCTGACTTTTTTTGCAAGGAGAAAACCACTTTGATTCACTGAATATATAAATCACAGTAAGTTATTCTCACAGCTCTAATGGTTATCTTGTTCAATTTCCATTCCGTGTAAGCTAAAGATAACAACCAATTTGTTTTGTGCAGGTCACCAAGCAATTGTTAAAGAGAAATAGGCTTTCCAAGCTGAGAATCAAAGTTTACACTTGAAAACAAAAGGCCTTATGGACATGTTGTTATTCAGTCCTCTCCTTATGGTGCCAGAAAGCCTTTTAGCTTGATTTCAGAGTAACCTACTGAATTGGTTTTAAAAAATTTTTCTTCTTTCCCCTAGGGAAATCATGTATTTCAAAGTCTGGTGGTCACATCAGAATCCTGAATTAAAATTCAAGCTATATTTCAGTTTTCTTATGGCATTGGGTCAGGAGGTTTCAGCTCTTGTGCTGCTGTTTCTTCTTCTGTAGGATGGGGAAACAAAGGGTACTCATCGAATTCAAGAGTATGTAGAGGTAATTAAAATTAGCTTATTAATTCACATTATTTCGGTACTTCACTTCTATAAGGTACTGGGTTTATTTTCATCTGTCAGCAGCATAATGGCTGTCCAAAATACCTCATAAAACTGTCACATTTCTGGCCAATAAAACTTCCAGAGAAAAATGAGAAGTGATGAGTTTATTTTTACTGGGTAAAAAGGAGGAAAACACTGTAGGCCTTGCTGAATGAATAACAGGATAGGAAATGTCTTCATGAATGGAAAGCATTTTGAAAATGCCTTTCATGCCATCTACCCCCTAATAACAAACTCTAGGACAAATATGAAACATATTTTGAACACGACAGTAGTTTTTTTTCAAGTTCACAAGTTTGCACTATGAATGGGGCTATTAAAAGAGATGTGGCTGCAATTATTATACAGCTTAGTAGGGATCTACATTAATTTATTTGGTTCATCATGTGTGCTGTCAATAACCTCAGTTGTGAAAATGGATCTTTGGCTGGAAAGTGAAATAATCTTAGATTTCACTTTGACCTGTTACAGTTAGTTTATACTTTTCCATCACTCAGTCAATTCCAGTGCAGTGGAGTAATTGCGATTATGCTTAGCATTGAAGGTGAATAAGAGGAGTAGGTGGAAACATACCAGAGGGAAAGTGGGACTAAAAAAGAGTGGGATATAATCAGAAGATGATACCTTTAAAATTTATTTAAAAGATTCAAAATCTTCCATTTTTAACTGGAGGCCAAACCTAATATCTTTGCTACATACATTTAAACACCATATTCTGGAAGTGATTAATATCACTAGAACGCATTTTGGAGCTTCTGAGCCTCCATGATTAACTGGTGAAGAAGTGGGGGAGCTGGTTAGGCTACCCAGTGAGAAGGAAGGTTATGAGCTGACTATTCAACAAGGTGGAGGAGTGTGTTTTATAGTGGCAATTTGCAGCAATGGATGTGTATGAGAGACACTCTAAGTGTACTGCTATTTTTCTATACATATGAGACTTATCTCCCTCCTGCTGTCTTTGGGAATGGTTCTGTAGGAAGGAATAAGGAAAAAATACTCTGTACATTACTTCAGCACATGAAGCTGATTTTCTCCTTGATGGCATTGGAAGTTCATTATGAATTCAGCTTTCTACTCTCAGAGCATGCATAATTGAAACGACAAATCCACCACAACCATTGGATATGAATAAGGTCTGAATAAAGCTAAGCAATCTCTCTGGTTGTTGCAGTTGGCATAAGAAAACAGTGACTTCACTGCATGCTATGATTAGGGAAAATTTAATTTCTAAATCTAAGGTGGGCCAAGTAAGCTTTCTACCATTATGACTTCTTCTTATACCTGTTTCTTCTTTATAGCCATTACATCTTGGAAGGTTTACAAGTAATTACTGGCAGAAATATGGATTAGTACCCAAAAGGATTAGGGTGAAAATAAATTTGGAAGACAGTTTTCAGTACTTGCTAGTTACTTTTGACATTTTCTTTGGAAGAAAAACATGAAAGCAGAATGTACCTGTAGATCTGATTTTTTTAGGCAAAAGTTTGTAGCTTTTAACAGCTGAGGGTTTTTTTGTCCATTTTTCATAAGGATCACTTTTCTGATGTGTGGGTTGTGTTTTTGGTTTTAGGCTCCCAAGTGATGAATTGAATGGTCACAGTTTTAACCTCTGCCCTCAGTTTTCCCAGTGTCTGTTCCTTGAAATGCTAGGAGACCTATTGTTAGCAAGCAGAGACAAATGCATTACAAGGCACAGAGCAAACAGGCACAGTGGCCTGTACACGGATCATCTCTGTAGTTAACACTTGCTGGAGGAATAGACTGGAGATTAATGATGCGATGGGAGGTTAGAAAACTTACTCCTGAGTATAAACCTGCAATCCTTTCAACTTCTCCTACATCCTATAAGGAAAAAAGTCAATGTTTTATAGTTATTCTTTCAACTATGCTAAAGTTTGATTTGTAATCAGTTACAAGAGGAGATGGGAGAGGCCTGCATACTGTGAGGCAAATTGTGGTGAAGATTTAAGCTCATTCCTGTATTGAAAGCTATCCAGTTAAAACCAATGTTTCTATTGATAATGAATGAAAGCTCTTGGAAAGCAAAGCCCTTTCTATAGCTCAGCCTCCTCTGAATTTAACCCTCTTTTGAATACTCATTGTTCTGTAACTACTTTGCCTTGCTGAACCCTCCTATCCAACTCTGAAAGATTGAGGAGGTTTCTTGCACCCCCCACTGAACTACAAATGAGCTAAAATGTAGGTCAGTCTAATTTAGAATGATGCCTGTAGAAAAAGTTGTTGCCTGCTGGATGAAACAACTTAAATGACTGCTTTGGCACACTTCTGTGTAGATCCTTCACCATACCTCTGATTCGGCCTGTTGTTTGAGATTTTATGTTAATCTTAATATATATAGCATCCTATCTAATGCTTCTTGCAAAGTGGCAGCACTAAAGAACTTGAGTCCTCAGTGCCGCCAGCAGCTATGAGATGGGCACAGATACCCTGAGAAAAACATTGCAGGACCATATTGAAGTCACTTATGGTGAAACACTGTTTTCTGCTTTATGTTTAGGTTTCTCTGGGAGAAAATATTTGAGAACAGCAACCTCCCACAGCCCCAACAAATGAAACCTCTGAAGTAGGCAAAATAGGAAGAACTCAAAATCTATTATTTTGCCAAAGCGTCTTTTTCCTTCTTTCTCTTACACAGTGGTATTAAGAAGACATGGCAAAAAAAGTAAGCTGTATGCTAACCTGAGGCTTTATTTATGCTTAGTGATATTTGCCACAAAAATGGTCTCCCAATTTCCAAAAAGCTACATCCCCATTGGGCAAAAAAAATCAATTTCACCCTTTTCATCTATCAAATAATTATTTTTTAAAAATCATGTTTGGGTTTTTTCCTTGCTCATACCCTCTATTCCTTCCCCTGGTCTCCCAGACACAGATTCTGAAGTGTGAATTCATATCCTCAGCATGGATTTACCTTTCTGTCTTTACACTCCCTTGAATGTACTTAGAACTAGTCTGGGCAGGGCCTTGAGCAACCCGATCAAAATTGGCACTGTTTTAACTGGGGATTGGACCATATGACCTTCATAAGTTCCTTCAAATAGAAGTTATTACATGACTCTAGTAACATTATTAATTAGGCAGTGGTAGGGCATTTAGAGTAGCTTAATTAACACCTATGAGCATTACGGGAAAACTGTGACCCCAGGTCTGTATGTCACAGCTCAGCTTTCACCATCCAGAACTGGACCTTAAATTTAAATCTTGCATCTTTTGAACATCAGGTCTTGGACTAGCTCCATGAAGTGACAAATAAAAACTAACTTCCAAAGTCCAGTATTCATGAGCTGCAAATCGAACGTCAACATATAGTGGTTTGGATTTAGGACATAGCCCTTGCTGCTGGTGATACCAATTCAGCGAAAGCATCTTTGTACCCATTTTCTTCATGTTCTCTTCACTGTCGGACATTGTCATGCACACTTCTATATCTACATTGGAGAGAGGAAACTTGTGGAAAATGTCTCTCTTTTTTGAACTTTCCCATATTCAAAGCAAGGAAGAAATCTGATGTGGTTAAAGTGTAATGCCATATATAAAGCATTATTTTGTCTTAATATTTTTACCCTCAGAGGTCTAAAAACAAGTTTAGTCCAGCCAGTTCTAAGATCTCCAGTTGCAGGCAGCTCATCCCTGCCTCACAGTTTTTCCAAATTATCAACCTTGACAAGACACCTTTCCCAGGCCTTACAGGGCCTCTTGCCCCCAGTATTTCCTGCATGAGTAGCTCATTTGTGCTTGATGATAAACTTGCTCTGCGTTGCAAAGGGGGCCTTGTGAGAAAAGAGAATGTCCATAGATGCAGACATGAACTACAGTATTTTTTTGACTTCAATAAAAATGGATAAAACTGTTAAAGGTGTTTTCTGGATAATAAATTATTGCATGACTGTAAGTTACTGCAGCTGGGAAGAAGATATAGCCACAATAAGTCCCCAGGCCTGCTATTCAGGGACTTATTTGAGACAGTTCAGCCTGACATAGAATCAAAGAATCACAGAATGGCTTGGGTTGGAAGGGACCTTAAAGCTCATCTAGTTCCAACCCCCTGCCATGGGCAGGGGCATCTTCCACAGGTTCTAACTCTCAATAGTCCTACATAGTGGGCACAGAAACTCCACTCTTACAGTCAGGAAATGACCCCTTTTATGGGGAAGAAAGGATTTCAAGTCCCCTATTTGCAGCTTCAACCTTTGATTCTACACTTTGGATTGTAGTGAATTAAATGCTATTTGCTCAGGTACAAAAAGGGCTGCTTATTTTGGCAGAGTATGTCTATAGTATCTAGGAAGGGCAGCTGTGTTGATCTGGTTTGCTTTTTAAAATAATTGGAGAGAAAAAGATAGAAAATGGAGCATCACATATGCTCTTTGTTTTGTTCTGTTTCAGAATAAAATCCTTAGCCCTGAAATGGTGCTACCTGTGAGGCAGAAGTAGAAAAATCGTGGGTTTGTTTGCTCTTGGATAGGCTGGATTGAACTGGACAAGTTTCAGGATCTGAGTGTTTGCTGGGTTTTTGTTTTTATATATATATAGAAAATTGTTGAGAAAAGCTTCCTGTCACCATTGTGAGGACTGAGTTGTTGAGGAGAGAGAATTTGAAACATGGGTAATGGGGCATCAGAGCTTTTGCTGTGCTAGCTGAAGCTCAACAGAAAGTCTAGAAATGAACACTTTATGCAGCAATCTCACTTGACCCCTTTGCTCAGCTGTTTTGTGAATTCAGCTCAATTTCCTTTAGCTTTTACTATATTTTATGGAATGGATATTTTTTCTCTCCCCCACAGAGCAAAATAGGTCTCTTCTATACAAGAAGTTAATTGCCTAGTATGAAGTCAAATAATAATAAAAAAATCTTCCTCAGAACAGGTTGCTTTTTCTTCCTCTTTTCATATAATTTTGGTGAATTTTAATTTGTAGCAAGTTGTGGCACATCAGCACTTTCACGCGCAGAACACCCACCAGCTCCACAGAAATACGCTAAGAAAACCAGAAGTAGTTAGTAGGTGACTCGCAAGTTTACTTTCTAGTAAAGGTTGCCTGTCTGGTTATTTTTTCTCCCCCAGTCCTGTCTATTTCTATATAGCACCGTCTCACCTCCTTAAGGGTGCACAGCAGTACCAGCTTGGATACTCAGGCAAGCAGCCCATCCCAGAATGTGGTTTGACTCTAAACTAATATGGAATCCCAAGTTGGGTTTTGTCTGCACCATGGGTCAGTGAGTTCCTCGTAGAGACATTGGGGTGTATGACTGTTCCACAAATGCCCCCTGTTATTTTCCTGATTGAGGCAGAGTACCTGCACACTTGGTAAGTTACAAGCAATCTGTCAGAAGCCATCAGGAGATATTTAAATCCTTCATCTCCTTCTAGAGGACTTGTGCATTTGGCTGGCTGACAATGACCTGAAGTCCATCTGCAGTGTGCCAGTGATAGTCAAATGATTTCCTAGCCACCGATACTTCACCAGTGACCTCATATGGCTTCTGCTCACTAACGGTAGAGTAGTTGTCCCATACCCTTCCCAAACATGAACTTCTCACTTGCCACTGTAGCAATGGGATCAGGCTGCATGCTTGGCATCTGCTATGCTCCTCCTGACGGCATGGCCCAATGACCAGGAGCTTTATTTATGATTCTCTCTTTCTTTTTTTTTTTTTTTTTCCCCAACAGTTACGGTCACTACAAAAGTGGTATCTGTCCTTGTAACAGGACATCCCCTTAGTAAATCAGAGACAGCACTACCGCCACCTGTTTTGGGTATCTGGTTATATCACTCCAGGAGGATGAATGTCACTTAATGTTCAAAACATTGTCTGTTCTCATTTGCATTTGTGTCAGGTAACTGCACCTAACTAAATTCCCAAATAGTCTTGTTGATGTTTTTCACTCACTTGAATAAAGTGACTTGAAGAATGCCCCTGATGACATGGTTAGTTACCTTCCTGCCTGTGATAGTCTTGCTTACACCAAATTACTCCATCAGAAAGAGTTAAGTGTTGACTCCATAGGGCAACTGTCCCTCTCTAATGCAGCTACGGACTCACAAAATTAAGTCCAATGGTAATGAAGACTTAGCACTAGCTCATGGCTGAGGACCTGTAACTTCAGGTCAAAATTCAGACCAGGGGAGCTTCATACTGCATGTAATGGAGATGAGAAGCCTGAACACTAACTGCATCAATCTGCTGATCCAGTTCAATTGTATCAAACTCTTTGCTAAAACAAAAGCAGCCATGATTTCTTAGAGGAATAACTAAACCAGCTGCTAGTCTGTCGGAGTTTGTCAGTAGTTAGATCAGAACAGGCGGAATTTGTCTCATTACAACCTGTTTCTTTTCAATTTCCTAGGCACCTCTGAGAAGGGTCCAGCTTACAATCTCATTTTAGTTAATGGAAGACTTCAAGTTGCCCTTACTCTTCTCCCAGGTAAAGAAAACAGGCTCGCTGCTATCTTTCCTATGAAGTGGTTGCCTTCCATTACCATGTGTTGCTGACTTTACTTCCTCCTTGCTATCCATTAGGACCAAGTTCTTTTCTGCAAGGCTGAAAAGAACTCAGCCAGCCAGTCCCCAGCCTGTGCTGTTGCACAAGGCTGTCATGTTTCAAATGCAAAATGAAGCACTTGCTCTTACTGAACTTCAGGAAGCTTCTATCTGGCCATTCTTTCAGTTTATCAAGGCCCTTCTGAATGACAGCTCTCTTCCCCAGTGTTTCAAGTGCTCTACACAATTTACCATCATCTGCAAACTCAGCAAGAGTGCATTCTGACCTATTGTTGAAGTCATTAATGAAAATATTACACAGCATCTGACCCATTATAGACCCTCAAGGATCATAGCTGGCAACTGGCTGTCATATAGTCTTTGAATAATTGACACTTCAACTGAACTCAGCAATCCAGGTAGCTTTTTACATGGTTTTTAAGTCATCCACATGAACCATATTTCTCTATAAAGATGTTGTTGAAAACTGTCAAAAGCCTCACTGAAGTAAAGGTGAGAAGCATCTATGCTCTCCCTTCACCCATAGTCAGTTATATATCATCAGAGAAAACAGTCAGTTTTGTTGGGATTACTTGTCCTTAGTAAATCTGTGCTGGCTGTTCCCAGTGACCTTTTTTTCCTGCGCTGGGTCATGGCTTCCAGAGTGGTTTACTCTATGATCTTTCCAGAGACTGAGGACAGAGATGCAGTTTCCTATATCCTTTTCCCCCTTTTTCTTAAAACCCCAGGTGTTCTCCTTGCCTTTTTGCAATCTTAAAGAACTTATTTAATTACCATAATCCTGTAGGGGCAATAGATGGTAGCCTTGCAAAGACTTAGGTCAGGCTGCTCAGCGACCTTGGAGGTACACCATCAGGACACCCAGGCCGTGTATATTCACTTCACTTAAGGGGCCCCTATCTCAGTCTTCCTCTGCTTTGAATAATGCTACTCTCTTTTCTTCCTCCCCAGACTGCCCTGGGCCCAGCTCTCTGCAAACACTCAAAGAAGAATTTTCCAGTAAAATGGGATTCTCCAGATATGTTAAGAATTTCAGTTTCTGGCAAGTTTTATCCTTCCTCATCCCCTCTGCACGCAGCTCTTTTGTATCCTCCCTGGATTGTTTGCCTCCATTTTCACCTTCTATATGTTTCCTTTTCTAGTTTGGCTCAATCAGAAATTCTCACTGCAGCCAGGCTACCTTCCTGCCACACTTGTTCTTTTTCCTTTGAATTGGAATGGTCCATTCTTTGGCTTTAAGAAGCAGTCTTGGAAGACCAGACAGCTCTCCCAGGGCTCTTCACCGTGGTAGGCTGCCCCACAAGAAATCTTCCTATCAGTTCTCTGAGCGAGATGAAGTACACTTTCATGAAGTGCGGGGTGGTAATGTTGCTGCTTACCTTCACATCACTTGGCAAGCTGCATGTTATCACCTTATCATCTTATTACAACTTTCATTGTAAAACTGCTTTCATTTTCCCAATCATTTGTCCTCTACCCTTGAGCAGGATACAAAGCAGAGCATCTTTCCTGTTGGCTTGTACAACATGCTTATGAATAAATTATCCCTAGCAATTCCAGAAATCTTTTCAATTGCTTGTGTGCAGCAATGTTCTCTTCTAGGCATACGCCAAGTTGCTCCCCAGCTATTCAGTTCCCAGGCTGTATTGTCACAAGACATTATTCCTTTTTGGATGCAGGACTTTCATTTGTTCTTATTGAATTTCTTAAGGCTCCTGTTGGCTTATTCCTGCAGCCTGCATAAGCCCTCCTGAGAAACAAATGCTTTTGCTTCAGAGATACGTGCTTTCCTACTCACATGGTATATGAATGCTCTACTAGCCATGGCTACTGCCTCCTTTCACACGTACACACACCTTGCTGTCACCCTGCTTCCAAAGAAGTTGAAATGGAGATAATGGTAAAGCAACTCCATATGTTCTGATTACATATGATCTCATTAGCACACTTCTTCCTGCAAGAAAAACTCTTCAGATAATGAAATCTTGTTCTGGAACAAATAAGTGGTTATTTTATGAAAAAAAAAAAAAAAAAAAAAAATCCAAACCCAAAACTAAACAAACAAGAAAAACCACCCCCAAAACAGCATAGGAAAAGGCATTTCAGATTAGTAATTTTTTATTGCTCAGTTTTTCTCAAGGAAAGAGAAAAAGAAACAAGCAAAATAACAAGGAAAAATAAAAGTAGTCGCTGTATTTCGAAGCCAGTGCAAATTAGACTAAGCCAAATAGAAATCATAATTCTTCTATTTCACTGGCTGCTTTGACATGTGTAATAGGCTTGGCATAGTATCAAGGAAAACAGGGGCCGGGCCGTGGTGTGTTTAGAAGAATCAGAAGGTTGCTCATTACCAGAAGCAGATTTCAGCACAGCTCAGAGAAGAGTTTGAAGCTCATTTGCAGCTTCTTCCTTAGGAAAAGGATAGAGGAGGGTAAAATAGAGTGCAAGGACACTTTTCAGCTTTGGAAGGAAAACAAAGGCAATAGTGCAGCCTTGCTAGGTGTGTTTTGTTTCCTTTGATTTAGTACAGTGTGCTTTAAGCCAAAAGCACATGGCAAAACTAAAAGCATGAGCAGGATAACTGGCTTTTACACCTGTAAAATGTGGACTCAGCTGGGTCATGGTGAAACACAGCCCCTATAATAGTACCCAAAATAGAAGTCAGAAAACCCACTGTGAGTCCAATTCTCTTACAGAAAGTGCCTGTCAGAAATAAAATTAGCAGGAGTCACCAGGTCTTTCTTAGTGCTTGCATACTCCAAGCAAAGGAACTGACAGGTCCAGAAATTTAACATATTTCCCTTCCTTTTTGAGAGCATTCCAAGCTGATAGCTTTGCTTTTGATTTTCAGCCACTGGGGTCTGAGTCTCAGTGCCTCATCACTGATGTAGTTTCAGCTTCAGAAGTAGAAGGACAATGTTTCTGTGATCTGCCATAGAGCCTCCTTCCAGTTTTTCCAAGATTATTTCACAGTGGAATAAATGATCAAAGGAGTGGTCCTTCAGTGCGTAGTGGATGGGAATGTAGGGTCCATACCAGACTGTTGAGGGTTATTTTTAGAAGCCAGCTTGCTATTATTACTATGGCCATAGTCAAGAAGCAGTACAGTATAGTCCACATAGTGAAGCAGTGACTTCTCGCTGGTATTGGACAGAAGGTACAGACTGGGACACCAGGTTAACACAGGCCACATCTGTAATGTTGTTTTTCTGTCAGTCTCTGTAACACCACAGCCTGGACCCCATTCTGTCCTACTTTCTAAATGTCTTCTATCATTTTGGTTTTGAGTTCTAATCTTCTCCTGACCCTGCACACCTAAGAGACTTGATTCAAAACTGATCTGTTTAGTTCAAGCCCTCTATGGTATCTTAAAAAGTCAGCTCCTGAGTACTATTTTGTCACAGTGAGGGAAAACTTTCTCTTTCAAAAGCATTACAATTTGAGTATGAAGAAGACTGTTGTCTTGGTATAAGAGAAATTGCAAGAGTTTGCAAATGAGCGGCTGAAAACTCATAAAAAGGAGAAAGGAGGAGGAAAACATAGATATTGTCTTTCCCTTCATGACCTTCTTCCCTACCACTCCTCCCTCCCTTTCTCCCTTCCTCCTTTTTGAATGATCTACTGTATAAACAGCTTTTATAATGAACTTTGTTGAGAACGTTGAGATTGTTCTTGTTTGATATATAACAACCTTCCAACAAGAAAACTCCAAAACCCCAGGAAACTGAGAGTGTATTGGGGTTTGCTTTTACTTTTGAAGTTCTGACCTCTGTGATTGTAATATGTAATTTGAGAGTACCTTTATTTAATAAGAAGACAATTCATGTTTGTAAGTGACCTCACAGGTGAAGCCCCATGCAGAGGGTGTTATGCTGGTCTGTTCTCAGGGTGTGGGAAGGGTACAGGCAACTGCAGAAAGGTCTGAAGCAAAGAGGAGAGGTCATTTGTTCCTTATCAATGGCATAAGCAACTGCTGCTACTTGGGAAGTTGATGAGTCTGGTAAACTATGAATTGGAGTATAAGAAAAGCCAGATGAACACCCTTGAACCATTTTCTGCTGTAGCCCCTTCAAAAAACTCCGGCAGTTGAAAAGAAGCCTGATTTAACTGCTTCCCTAAAGAAGAAAATTGCCAGCACTGCAGGGTCTGCTGTGACCCAGCTACTCCTGGCTGTGCAATGGCCTCCAGAGAATCTACCACTGAGTCCCTGGCAGGTTGCTTTAACCATGGGCTGAACTTTTGCAAATTACAATGTAAGTTGCTGAAATTCACTTTTATTCCATTGCCTCTTCACTGTGTCAGCTCAGTTTGGGGTGAACAGGAGTGCCATCTTCTTTAAATAGAAGAAAACCAAAGAGAGAAATCTGGGACCTGTTGATCTACAGAATACTATTTCTACCTTACCTATCTCTTCTCTTAAATTATATCCAGCCTCCCATTTGCATGCGCTGCAAAGGATTCCTGACACAAACCCAAGCAGTGCTAGCAGGCCTATGTTAATGTCACTAAGGGCTAGCTTCAGCTGCAGGGCACTGGCCATAGCCACATTGCAAGTCATCTGTCCCTAGCCTGTGTACCTCTCATCTGCATGTGCTTGCATGTGACAGCACCACAGCATTTCATCAAAGATCCACATTGCACACTCTGTGACTCCTGTGACAAGGCACTATCCACCCATACTGCATCTATTTTTGATGCTTATGACAATGTTGTTTGGGCCAAGTAGAGTCTCCTGTGTGGCTTCTTCTTTGACCTGGGCAAAAGCAGACATCACCTGCTCAGTTCTTCATACTAGGTGGCTGGATAATTTGTCTGTGGACAAGGGCGAGCCTACTTTCAAAAACAGGGGAAGTCAGATCAGATCACCAAAATTAGATATACAAAATTAGGCTTAGTGCTATTCCTACCCCTCACCAGTCCAGTTTATTCTTTATAGGTAACCTACAAAAAGTAGACTTTCAGAAAAGTTCCTGAATGTCATTTCTCTTATTAATAAGCAGGACTGCCACTCCGTCTCCAAATATTTGCAAGACTTGTCAGCATGGAGTATCACAGAATCACAGAAGGGACCTAAAGATCATCCAGTTCCAACCCCCTTGCCACAGACTGGGACACCTTCCACTAGACCAAGTTGCTCCAAGCCCAATCCAACCTGACCTTGAAAACTGCCGGGGATGGGACAGCCACAGCTTTTCTGGGCAGCCTGTGCCAGTGTCTCACCACCCTCATAGTGAAGAATTTCTTCCTGATATGTAGTATAAATCTCCCTTCTTTCAGTTTAAAGCCATTCCTCCTTGTCCTATAATTACATGCTCTTGTAAAAAGTCCCTCTCCAAAGTTATGCCTCAGAGCTGAAAATTCTGTAATGAGAGATGAGGTGGAAAAATGCAAGGTGAATCTGAAGCATGAATAATTTGGGGGGACTGAACTGTAATCCCCTTTGTTTGTGTATTTCTCAGCTTCAAATTCCACATGTGCATAATTCACATCAGGACAGGGAGGCAGCCTGAGAAAGAAAAACATAAATAATTTACAGTAATAAACAGCAATCATTTCACTCTTAAATATCCTTTGTCATACACACAGTCATACAATGGATTTATTCAAAATCAATTCAAGGCCTGACGCAAACTCTTATTTATCACTCTGAGGGCTTTCCCCCTTCCCCAGGCTGTATCAGATGTCTGCTTGGTGGGGAAATGCTGTTTATATCCAGAGTGTGCCAGGCATTGTCCTCTAAATCCATGCTTACACAAAAGAATCTCTACAGTCTGGAACTCTGAACTTTGCGTTGACCCTAAACACGCACACACACATTTACACTGGAGAAATCCTTTAGAAGACAATAGCCAGAGATAACATCAAGCTTTAATATGGATGGGCAGGGGAGAAGGTATAGATTCTAAATGCACGCTGTTTTTTCCTGCAGCTTCACACTGCAGTAAAAATGTTTGGTGTATACTTGAATAGAAATCTGCAGTAGTATTCTGTAGCATATTTTGAGCAAGAATAGCTAAAAGGCCATTAGGGCTGCTAACTGAGGGCAGTCTCAGCTGTAGACTTTTCTCCAGCTGAATTTCCTACTACTCTTTCATAGAATCACCATGTCAGATACAATGTATAAGTTTCAATTTCATCCACAGGTTTTTTTCTGTTGTTCTGGTGGGTTTTGTTATCATTGTTTTTGTGGGTTTTTTTTTTTTTTTATTTTCCCTTTGCTTTCCTTCCATCCGTCTTGCTTATAGAAAAAGACACATTTATCTCTGTCTAGAATTCGTATATAGTCAATGTGTTTACTTCCTCTCTCCCTGCTTAAAATCTGCATTCTCAAATTAAGACTGGCATGATCTAATTAAGACAGACATGAGAGAGAGAGGATGCTCCAGAGGAAGTCTAGAATAGGAGTAACAGGAGGAGAATTGTGATTTTTTTTTTCCTTTTAATTCCTACTCAGGCAAAATCTTCAAGCCATGAAGCAGCACACATGCCTACACAAACAAGTTGTTAGCAAACTAATCGTGCATTACAAGACAGCAGAGCCACACTGTACTCATTAAACACTGTTTAAAGATGGGTTTTGTGTGCAACCAGAAGGCGAATCTAACATGCCTAGAAATAAGATCAAATGAGGAAGATTGCCTCTTTCCTTTTAAAAGGCATAGGAGAAGCCATTTGCTTTGTCTTTGGTCTGTCATCATAAAAGACAAAAATGCTGAGCCTGAATTGCCTGTCTCCCTGCTCAACTTGAAGGGGCCTTTGAAGAAGAGACTTCTTTTGTCAGTTCTCCAGAAGAGAACATGAAGAAGGACTTTTGCATCCTTGTATTTAGATAAAGTGACAGACAATAAAGAGCTAAAGTGAGTTGGCCATGCTGATACTGGATATTTGCACCAAAATAGACTTTAGGGTGAACAAAAGTAAGAGATGGTTTAGTATAGAGATAGTATATTCAGCAAGGACTTCCAGCATTATTAAACATAGACTCAATGTGTATGAGAAGTGGAAGGCTGAATTGGCTGTGTATATGGTTGCATCTTACGTATGAATATTAATGATAAGAAGCTGAAAGGAAGGTCTTTTACATGAGAAGATACTTCTATTCCAATACTAATAGCCTACATATATCAAAGACTCAAACACATTTGTCCATGAACAGTGGACTTCATTTCCAGCCCCTGTGTACAGCTATTCTACTCATTTCAGCAGAATCAAACTGATTCTGTAGATTTGCATGACGTTGTACTGAAAGTGCTCCAACCATAAGAAGTTTTAGAATTGCTTAAAAAAAAAAAAAGTAAAAGTAGCTTTGTGATCCTACTCAAGGGTATTCATAAAAAGCTCAGCTTTATTCTGTTAAATTCAGCCATGAAAGAACTAGATATTTCACTGTAAAATGTGGCTCCCTTAAATATCTTGCTATATATTCTTTGCTATATGTATGCTGGTTTTGTAGTATACTCAGTGGAGGGTACAAATGTCCCAATGAGTCTTCCTGTAAACTGTGTGATAAGGTGTGATTTGTCCCAGTAAATGTAGGCATTTAAGGGTGGTTTAGACATTCTAAGGCATGAAAACTTTTATATATAGATATATATATATATATATTTAATCAAACTGTCCTCTATCCAAATATCCACATCTCTACAATACTGGAATATGTAGGATGCCTTTTACATAAGGTTCTCCATGCAAACTTATGCGCTTACAGAGCCATTTGCATTCCAGTTTCTTTACATAACATGGAAAAGCATATGCCACAGTAGACATCTTGTGTTGTGGTTCTCCTGCTCTGTGGTTCTCCTGTCTATATATGCACTGCTAGCCAGGTCAGGATCATGACTAGTCTGCACAGACCTTGTCAGAAACAGTGACATGAGAGATGAACTGGAGATAGAATTGCTGGGATGGGTGTGAGCGGGGCTGTGCTCATCCTGCCTCAGTGTCTCTTCACAGCCTTTCCTTGGTAACCCATCTCATTACTTATGGGGGAAATTCATCTCCTTTGGCCTGATTAATGTGAAACTGTCCTTGTAAAGCTACATCATGAGGGTCATAGACCAATTTCTTGTGTCTCCTGCATAGGTATGAAGAAAGGGTAATAGCAGGCACTTGGTACCCTTTCTTGCATATGCACCTCTTCCTTCAGACCTGCCTTATAGAGAAGCCACTCGTTTCTCTTTACACAGAGGAGGTCTTTTGTGTGGGAGGAAGAAAGCTGTTGGTGCTTTGATGGCCACTCAGAGGGGACCAGTGCGCCTGTGAGGAAGAGCCAAGGGAGAAACCTAAAAACCTGTGCTTGTTCATCCTGTGGCATGCATGCCTCCCTGAACTAAGAGTGAGCTGAATTGTTTCATCTGAGGTATAGCCATCCACCATGTTTCCTGGTCTGTAAACAGAGGAGTAAGATTCTTGTCCAGGCCTCAAAAATACAGGAAGAAAACATCAATGTCTACATCAGACACTTAGCAAGAACAAAATGGAAATAGCATTGCACAATTCCAGTTGGAAGGAACTACAATGGTCATCTAGTCCAAATGTTTAAATATGAAAGCCTGCAACATAGGCTGTCCTGAAGCATTATGTGCATGTCTTCCAGTTTTAGCTGGTGTTCACTAGAGCTGGGAAGTACTTATGGCTTTGCAGACTGTGATGTAAGAGGATATAGTCTATAAACAAAGACTGGACTTGCACCCACTGTCTCTGCTCCACTGAATTGTATTCTTCAGTCTCTGCCATTGCCACCATGCACTAAATAGAGTACCATTAAAGTACTTAAAAGTACTTATACCTTTCCTTACATAACAAAGAGAAACACTGCAGCACTTTGTGTATTTTCTGTTTGCTGACAGCAGGAGGCAAAACCGTTTCATGGTAGCCTCCAGGTTCAGAGGAAGGCTCTTTATAACAAACCTGACAAGGGCACTGTTTCCCCACCTGATTCCCAGACCTCAACACAAACCTGAGTATGGACCAAATGCCACTTCATTATAATGCTGTTCCACTGCACAGTCTCTCATGATTGACGGGGGATATCTTACTTGTCAGTACAAATATTCAGACAGACCACATGATTGATGTCCATGGCCTAATAAGATTCAGTACATTTGTTTTGTCTGTTGTGTTATCTTTCAGAAGTTCTGATCAGGTTAGCAATTTCAGTCAGAAAATAGGATATGTCCTGCTCTGTTCCCTTCCGTTCCCCCAGATGAGTTTTTAGCATAACAGTGTAACTGAATTGCACCAAAAAAAAACCCTAAAGACCAACAAAACAGATATTTGAAAACTTTTCTGCTTCCCTGAAGATTTAGGTTTAGAAATCCAGCCTGCCTTTCAGTCCTCTCCATGCTGCAGAGATCCATAAAGCTTTCTCTACAAAACAGATTATAGGCAACTGTACAGTGTGAGTAAATTTGTAAGGAGCTTGTCATTGTGGATATCAGCACTCCTAGAATTCCCAATCAGCATCACAGCTCAACAGGGTACAAACAAATGATAAGACTGTTTTCCCTCTCAGGAGTTGGCCCATCCTCACCAGATCCCTCTAGCAAAACCTTACCTGTGTCATTTGTGCCAGGCTCCTAGAGTCTGTCTGTGGTGCACAGCTGCCAGTTCAGCTATAGATTTAACTTTTACTGGTGATTTCAAAGCTGCCAAGGGCTGGACAAAACTGTACTGGCAACTTACTCTGAACATGCACATTTCCAGTTCTTTACCTGCAATCCAGGCAGCAGGATCAAGCCCAACAGGGAATGTTCCCAGCCTCAGATATTTCCATGCCAGTCCCATGATATGCTAAGCAAAGCCCATTTTTTCCCCTATCCCTCATTCTTTTATCTTTGCAGAAGGTGCTGCCCGAACCCCTACAGCTAAAGTCCTTCACCTTTGTGGAACCCTGCTCAAGCACTCACACAGTACTAGTGCAAGTGTCCCAAATCTTGAGACAGTCATCCTGCATCAGTTCAGGCTGGAAGGGTGGCTTGTCTTGTGTCCTAGAGACAATAAGCACCACCCCCTGGTTACACAGAATGCAGCACAATTGAAGACACCTTTTGAATTTGCAAGAGATAAAAGAGAGGCTTGAGTTATTTTATCTGCTGTGGTATATCTGCTCCAGACATCTGATGGTGAACCACTGATCAACAGCATGAGTTTAAACAGTTTGCACTGAAACACAGTCTTTCCATGTGACTGTGTCTCCTATTTTTTCCAAATACCATAAGGTGGTGGAAAAATGTGTCAAAATAGTAGCCCATTGAAGAGGCTGAAAATCAGTTGATCTGCATCTAAATTTCAGATTACAAAATGTGTTTCTTACTGTGGGTTATAGTGTGGTAACATCCGATTTCCTAAAAAATAAAACAGGCATTACAATTTTTAGGCATTTATCAAACAGCTCAAAGCCATTAGGTACTGCAGGTACTTTTAATGAGAGACAGGTTAAATAGCACAAGAAACTTAATATGCGATCCTTGACATAAATATTTCTTAAAAGTATTGCACATGTCCACTCCTGGAAACATCTTTCCTGAATGACTGTGAGAGTAAGAGATACCTCTGTAGGCACAGAAGATTGCCACTCCATCCCAGACAGGCACATGCATGTAAAAGAACATAATCCTTCTCTTCCTGGAAAAGCAGAAGATATGAAGTGTTTAGTTTGAGGCTAAAGGGATCTAGACACCAGTACACTAGTGCAAGTGTAGTAGTTAACACAACCAACACCAGTGGCAGCTGTTATGTGAATGTCTTAGGGGAAACTCCCAAGCTCCAGTGACCACAAATGGCACTATGAAGACATCTAAGCTTCTGTGGTTTGTATGGTTAATTGATGTGCAATAAGTTCTACTATGTTACTTTCCTGTTTGATTTACAGATAGGTTTGGTTGGAAGAGGATCAATCATAGAGCCATGTCTTTTCACCAAATGATTAAACAAGCTACTTGGGTCTTGTATTTCAAGCAGTTTTTGTCAAATGCAATACTTTAGTTGTTTTATTTTCTCATTGAGCAGCATGCTCTCTGGTGACCATGAAACTGATTTGTTACCCGGAGAAACTGCAGATGCCCCATCCCTGGAAGTGCTCCAGGTCAGGTTGGATAGGGCTTTGAGCAACCTGGTCTAGTGGAAGATGTCCCTGCCCATGCAGCGGGTTGCAACTGGGTGATCTTTTTAGTCCCTTCCAACCCAAACAGTTCTATGATGCTTTGATTCTATGATCAGGTCAGTCACACAGTACAGGGCCTCTGATTAACCAGTCCCTCCTGGAAAACTGAAGGCAAAATAAAGAAACCCAAAAAGAAATCAAGTGCCTAACAAACAGAACAAAATGTGTGTCTGTTCAGTGCCAGCCACCTGAGTGCAGTGGGAGTGCACACAGAGTGGGGAAATTGTGTTTGCAAAGGGCATGGGAGAACCCAGATAGAAGTAGCTGAAAGAGGAAACAGCTGAAATGCATGTGCAGTTTCTTCTTCCTGCCATTTCAAATGTCTCTTTCTTCACAGGGAAGGGGGAATCCATGCAGAGTCCTCCATGCTGAGCTGCTAAACAAATTTTTCCTCATGAAAGCTGGGGGGTGAATGAGGCTCTCACGGATTCCCAGCCTTAGCTATTGGAGTGTAATTATGCCCAAAGCCAGGCAGCTGCTGCCTCCTGCCCATAAATGGAAAGGAAGCAGTGCTTGTAATTTTAAGGATTGTGAATGAAACAAAATAAAGCAGTCACAAAACACATAAACAGAGGTAAAAGAGAAAGGTCTTGATTCTCTTCTTCACATCGGAAGGACAAGGAGAAGCTCAGAGGCAGGCACCCAGTAGCAGCTCAGTCTTGCTAGGAAAAGTCTTAATGGAGCAGGAAACCTTGTAATCAGTTGGAGACAAGAAGGCTAAAAAATACTAAAGCCAGCACACCAGGCACTAATTGCATGTTAGGGAAAGGGGGGAGCCCATGTCCCATTTCTTCTCACTTTTAATCACTTCTGAGGTCTGCCTGTGCCTTTTCTGCTCTGAGGCTTGACCAAGTAGTGTCATCAGGATACCACACTCATCCTTACTGACCAGCTTAGCTGCCTGCATTAACAAATATCTGTCCCTAAAAGTGCCACATGGTTCAGTTTGCTCTGTTTAAACTACTTCTACAAAGCCAGACAATTTCTGTCCTGTGCTGCCTTGTGCCATGTGTCCATTCTGTAGAGGCTTCAAAGCACTCTGGGAATTGTGCTAGGAATACCTTATCCATTGTTTTCTTCACTCTCTAGCCCATCTGTTATTCCTGATTCATCCACCTCTTACCAAGTCTTTACCCCTTCCTGTTCTTTTCAATTCTTCACTAACACAAGCAGTGAAGCATGACCCTGAGGCCATGGCAAACACCTTTATAACACTGACCCTCAAACAGGCGTGCCCTGAGCTACCACAAACTGTGAAGAATTCCATAGAGATCTCTATAATACTGTATTGTGAACAGATAAGCAAATTGCAGCTTAAGCTTCACCTCCCAGCGTGATTGAAGTTGACAAGACCATGACCAGGGAAGGCTTTTTATTATTGACAGCATGAGAATGGTCAACACGAGTATGCTTCTTGCAAGTATTCACAAGGCTGAAGACTTCCCTGTATCCAATGTAACCCATCATTTCTGTGGGTAGTGGCTTCTGCTCCCACAGACAGAGAGGGCAGCTATTTGCTATGTACCTGGTGATCCTTTTTACTGGGGGCTTCCAGTGTTGGGAAGTCTCAGCAGTTGTGTGAGGGTGCTGAGGAGCACATGGGATTACAAAGATCCAAGTGGTCACTGGTGAGGCTGGGGAAGATGGGTTTTGTATTGGCATGTCTTGCACACAGGATGTTTCATTTAATGCTCGCTAGCCATCGGTGTTGGCATTTAGGATCACTTAGTTCCACTCTTAGCACCAGGGAAAGATGTAAGCAGGTGAAAGATTCTTCATTTAAGAAAGTATGTAGGGAAATTATTTCTGCTATGGCTTGGTGAAAAGTCAAACAATAATCATTTAATGTCCAATGGTTTTAGCTCAACTGCACAACCTTTTCTTTTCTTATTTATCAGCATTGCTGAATGAGAAATCAAGCTTTTTATTGATGCTATTTAATAAAGTAAACACAATGGAAACTCTTTAACAAAGAGTTTTAAATAAAATATTAATACTTCTAGCAACGTGAGCTGCCCTGATAATTACAGGAATTGGCTTATTGGCACATAAATTTTCTGCACCAACAGTATGACATTTATTCTTCAAATTCAAGAAACATAGGCTGTTCAAAAACAGAGAGCCAAATTCACACTTTAAAGGAGCTGGAGACAAAAGGATTTTTCATGTTTCTTTTTATTACATATCATTCACACACTTGTCCTAAGCATGGAAGCTGGAAGTCTGATCATCTCAAAAACCTCTAAGGAGGAAGAGGCTTTAGCCCCAAACAAAATCAGATCCTTCTCCATGTTCCATGATTTATACTTCTCCCTACGAAAGTGGTGTGCGTAGTGGGTTGAGGGGATGCTGCCCAATATCAGCTAATACAGTTCTAAGGCATCTTAAGCATGGTAGTCAGGTGTGCATGGAATGATCACCCTCCCTGAGATCAATGCCAGCTTCTCCATCCTCCTCTGTTTGTGGCCCATCACCGTACAAGTTTCCCCACCATTCTGCCTTATTCCCAGCATACCACAGCAGTTTTCTACAAGAGTAGAACAAAAACAATTGTTCTTGCAAGTTCTTGCACATTACATGACAACATCGTAGACCAGTTCAGTACTGTAGGACATAGTGAGGAAGATTTGGAGTAACAACCATTTTTATAATTATTTGCCCTAATTATGAATGTTGGTAGAAGTCCCTATACCTGTGAAAAAATACATAGAAGTCTTTCTGACAATCTTTGAATACCACATTATTTCTTACTGGGAATTCTGCCCTGAAAAAAATAAATCAGTACAGAAGTCTACATAGCTGCTTCCTTTTATACTTTGGTATCAGACATATCCTAAGGGGGAAGCTATCTCATTCCTGTCCTAGCAAAACCAATATCTCCTTTCCCTTCACTCTTTAATTTCTGTGGCCTTTTTGTTGACCTCTGATTTTAAGGCACAGAGGGTACACATAGCAAAAGCTTGAAACAAATTTTTTAAAAGACACTGCTATGCCCTGCATTAGGACCAAAGCCTGAAACTCCTCTGTAGCTTCTCTTTTGACAGGCTCCTGGAGGAGCTGCTGGAGCAATAACCTCACTGTCAAGGCTGTGGCTTCTTTCTGTGTTCTGAGCTTTGATAGCTTTAACGCGAATGTGAGGAGACCACCAGGATCCCCTACAGAGGCTAGCGCTGCACATGAGGAGGCTTCAAAGTTGTAGGTCTCTTCCCAGCATGTTTTTACTCCTGATGGATTTGTGACCTCTTCTCCTAGAGCAACATCCATTTACTGAATTCTTGGCCTAACTAGGTAATTCTTTACCTACCAGTATCCTCCTACCAGTAGCTTTGTTTAAAAGGCCTTCCGCTGACATCAGTGGATGCCTCCATGACAAGAATGGACTGACTTATCTTGCTTTTTACATTCAGACTTACTTCTGTTCTTCCTTTCCTCATTCTGACGTGCTGAGGAACTAGCAGTTACAGGCCAATTTTATCCTGTTCTTCATCTGGTCTTCAGACACTTAACATTTGGAAAGAGCTAGATTAGACCTTTCACCTTTCTCTACAGATCCCAGTTCTGCCTGACTGAGGAAGATGGGAATTAAATAAACAAACAAATCAAACTATGGATAGGGAAGATTTGTGTTTAATTTCTTGCATCACAACCCACTCTAGTCATAGTACAGCCTTGTCTCATGGGCTGTCAGGCAGAAGGAGCCTGGCTACCCGAGTGACCTCCTGCAGGACTCCTTTCTTTTTCTATATTAGTATTAGGTAAGTGTACCTTGACTTGATATTTCTTCCACCTAGCAAAATGGAGACAACTTCAGGTCACAGGGGACAGCAAATACCTCATTCATGTGACTATCATAATCAACTACATCTTTAGCAACAGCTTAGCTCCTTCTCATAGGTTATTGGATAAAAAGAAATTAGTCTTGTCTTCAGCCATTCTGTGCACACCAGCCTTTTTTCAGGTGCATTGGCTTTCTAAATCACTATCATGACATTTACAGAGGGAGCTCCCACAACTCCCCATTAATTTATGTATTTGCCTTCTGTGACATTATCCCAGTCCATCTCCTGGAACTATTCTTCTATCTCCTCTGTTCCTGTTTTCTCTCCAAATGACATTGGTCATCTCTCTGTGCCTAAGTATGCTCAAACTACAGTCGTTGTGAAAGCTTTTATGTCTTCTGTCTCCCACCATCTGAAACAGTCTTTTCTGTTGCTTCTTTTTGCCTCAGTGCTTCTCTACCTATTTTCAAATCTCATCTGAAAATATCTCTATATCTCTTCTTCTATGTCTGGGCCTCTTAATTTCTCTCTCCCTCTGCTATTACATATTGTTTTACTT
This sequence comes from Bolborhynchus lineola, assembly GCA_025448015.1. Taxonomy (NCBI): domain Eukaryota; kingdom Metazoa; phylum Chordata; class Aves; order Psittaciformes; family Psittacidae; genus Bolborhynchus; species Bolborhynchus lineola. The sequence continues at coordinate 33,910 of JAOEHX010043870.1, forward strand.
CCATGAGTACCTTGGGATGTCCATTTGTATGAAACAAATCCCACTAAATAAAGCTGTACTCTACTGTCAGCAGCACTTAGTTTAGTCAAACTATTTGCTTTCCCATTGGTCTTCAATAAAAAGTAGAACCCTCTGTACTGATGACAAACAGCATTATGCTGATGACCACTCAGTAACTGGAAAGTGATGCCTTACAGAGCTGTGAGTAACAGAGGGGCTGATCTGAGCCAGAGCACATGAAGTAGAGCACATCTCACAAGAGAAGTAGGAGCAATCCCTGGGAAACTTGTCTGAAGACAAGGGAGCAATGTGAAAATTTATGCAATTGCAAGTATTATTAATTATCAAGGCTCACTTAGTAGTTCTGCTCTTCTTAGATCTCATGTGCATGTGTAAATAGCTGAGGCAGAGACTTGGCATGAGGTGCAGATCTGAGGCACAAATAGCTGCAGTAAAATTACAGCCAAAGAGGCTGTGGAGTCTTCTTCCCTGGAGACGTTTAAGAGCTGTCCAGACACAATCCTGAGCACTGTGCTCTCTGTGACCCTGCTTGAGAAGGGAGATTGAACTAGATGACCCCTTGTGGTCCTTCCAACCTCAGCTATTCTGTGGTTGCTGCAAATGGGCTCAAGGGAAGATAGTGCAGTGTAAAACACAGAGCTATAACCTGTTCACTCTATAGTGTAGAGTCAGGAGAGACGCACAGAGGGCAGCTTTATGAAGTTACGTGTGGATAGGGGTGTTCCCTCCTGTTATCTGCTTTCCTTTAGCCATAACCTAATGAAAACCAAACAAATAAACAAAACCAACAGCATATGTTTTGTTTTGGGGTCCTCTGACACTTAGTGAGATAGATGCCATTTATCAGTGGACAGTTTATAATGGTTTTTCATACTAGTTCTGGATGCTGAAGCAATACTGCATCTCTAGTACTCAGCATCCACTGCATGGAAGCAAGGGGGTGAGACAATTATTTATATTTTTCATCACAGTAACAGAAATTCCCAGTTCTAAATTTGGCTCAGTCTTTAGAGCATTGACCACTTTCCTAGTCCAGCCTTCATTGACAGTAAAAATTGTGGGAAGACATGTGTCATACCTTCCTTCAAGGACACTGGGAGAAAGGAGAGCTGGGTTGCCTTTGGTTAAACCTGAGTCCTGACTGGAAACTTCTGCAAAAGAGTAACATACAACAAAATAAGGGAGGCAATGGTGCCGTGTGGTTTACTGATTTAGTAAAAATTCCTCTACCCAGAGGATCTGCGGAGCAAGAAACATCCCAATAAACTGATTAGAAAGTAATTCGGAATAATAACCACTCTTTTGAGAAAATAATAAACTTGCTCCTGAAAAACTGAAGAGTAAAAGAGGCTAAATTTATTTGGTATGAATTATTCACTCAGCTTTAGTGCTTACAGCTATTACATTAAAATATTCCGCTATTTAACATATAAGGCAAACTAATAACAATTAAAGTCAGCAGCAGTGGAATATTCTCAGTGAGACGCATTGAGGGTTGCTATGCAGCTTAGCCACAGTGGAATAGCCATTTATTAACCTGCAAACATGTGCAGCCTAATTGGCTATTTATAGCCATCAGCCAACCAAAGTGCTGGGATTTATACAGAGAGAATACAGTTACTTCTCACTGTTAGGAAGATTCTGTTTATTCTGGTCCTGTATGATGCCCAGGCCAGCCAGGCCATTGCTTGCTCATGATTCTCTCAGTCATATACACTGAGTTAACCCTCATGTCCACTAAAATCAGCAGTGAAATTCCTCTTGACTTCAGAAAAGGCAACACTTCACCTCAGGTTTCATCCCACTCCTAGATGACAAAAGATGGTTTGACCAAAATGGGCCATGACCTAGATGAAATATAGACCTGTTAAACATTGGCTTTGACTCACTTTTGTTGAACCTACATAGTGGGTCTGACTTGTCTCAAAGTTAATTCCCTTCAACTAGGTTTAAAGCTTATTAAAAATATTCCCTCTTTGGGCAGTCAAACAACCATCAGCCTCATCACCCCTTCTTGTCTCCAAGCAGGGCAGATGGACACCCTGACGAGCTGAGGGCTACATTCCTTAAATCCTGTTGTCAGGTGAAAAGTATTGCTGCAACTTATACAAATGGAAGGCCAAAACAATTCCTAAGTAAAACTGGCTTGTTTCTAGCCTTTTTGTGTGTAAGCGTTCAGAAACAGTGTGATAGTGAGCAGAGCTGTGCTGGACCAGCCATGTGAGCTTATCTTTGTATAAGTACGGTGGTGTTTCCTCCTTAGCTTAGTTTCATCATATCCTGAGCTAACAAATGCCAAGGATGAAGGAATTTATTTCCTATAAAAAATTCAGCCTTCAGGTTCCAGGTTTATTTAGCTGAAGATGTGGTAATTACCAGCACATAACCAGGAAGTTATGTGCTCCAGTACTGATCTACTTAATAGAAGTTTATTGGACAACATTGACCATAACAATAACTAAAACAGATGAATAGCCCCATTAAATGAGGTTTAGTCTTCTACATCCAAGAATCTATCTATCAGCTTTAGTGTAGGTTTTATCCTCCCTCTTCAGTACTTTACAGACTTCTATTCTTTCCTGACTCTTCTCTGGATCCAAGTATTTTCTGTGGTAATGTTATAACAGCATTTTAGTTATCTAAAAATACAGCACTAATAAAAGTGTCATGAATAAAGGGAGCATAAGCTCTCACTTCATCATCCTGATTTCTTGCCTTGATCTCTCTAACCACTTCACATTCCCCTTTCTGGGTACTCTTGCTTAGCAACCATCCTTCTTTTCAGAAGCAAATGAAAAGTACTTTTCTTGTTGATAGACACAAAAAAAATAATTGCAATAATAGTCAATTTGGACTACCTGATCTTAAAAAGAGTACTAAACAGTGACTAGGGGAATAGACCTTGGGTACAAAAATCAGATCTTCATTCTTTCAGCTTTGTATGAAACCACAGTAACTAGGTCCCGAAACACTTCTGAGGATCACAGCCTTGGTTTCTTTCCACTCTATTCCTCATTCTTAAAACAGAAATCATCTTCCCACATCCATGAGTGGATTGTGAGGATAAACACATGGAGATCATGAGCTATTCAGATACTGCAGTAAAGGGGATCAAGTGATTGGTATATGTGATTTTTTCTTGTGGGATTTTTTTTTCACTGGCTAATACCATATTCTTCAGACAAACTATTTAAGAGGAAAACAGATTTTTTTTTCCTATGAAAGCTTCATCCTAATTTTCTGTTGTTGTTTCATAACCTAAATCACAAGTTTGGATCCCTTACAGTGTTTTTGGTGTAAAACCTGGATGTTTTCCTAGCTATATGGGTAAACACTTCTGTCTTTAATTTCATCAGTTTTCATTAACATCCTGTAGCAATGAGATCTGTCAATTGGTTTTGTGTTCTGCAGGAAGAAGACTTGGGCTTTAGCAGTATTAAATGATTTGCCTTCCAAATTTGCAAAGTATCCTTTTATCTTTATAGAGAGTCCTATCTTTGTATCTCATTTAATTGGCATCTTTTGTTTAATTTAGTCCAATCCACTTTGTGAAGACAACCTCTCCTTTGTTTAAACTTACATTTGCTTAGCTTTATTTACAAATAAAAATGCTACTGCAAATTTTGAGCAAAGCTCTATTTTTATTCTTCTTACTCTGAAGAGTTCCAGTTTTCCACTTGCTCCTAAATGCCATTAGTTCCTGAGACAAGTAGTATCTCAGGTCTCAACACATCGTTTCAGAGAGAGCTACTAGAACTAAACCATGTCCAGAGGGGCATACATCCTTTGTGCAAAGAAAGAGCACTCTAATAGCTCCAGTAATATTTTCCATCCCACATTTCACACCCCCTCACGTCTAGCTTGGCTTTTATGAATCTCTGCTCTGTTGGGAAAAGAGTTCTTCAGTAGATCATCCACAGTGACACTGAAATACTCTCCATTAGGTGGTTCTAGTTTATTTATCCAGCAGCTTCTTCTGACCGTCAACAGATTTTCTGGCTCTGGGTTGACTGAGCCTATCCACACCTCTCTGCAGCCTCCATCTGCAGCTGAAGAGGATGAGCTGGAGACCCTTGCTCAGTGCATACACACGTCCTCTCCTCACCCTTTGCAGGGTCATGGTGAGAGGCAGTCACTGCTGAGAAGTGTCAGCTTTTCTGGAGCAAGAAAGCCTACTAATCACATTGTTTGCACTAGACCACCAAAGAAAAATTAAAAACCAAAAAGAACTCCTGCTCAAAAGGAGCATGAAGAGGCGAAAAAGAGTTAATTAAAGCAAAGTAATATACTTAAATAAAGCTAATGTGCTCACCTGCTCCAACGAACTTCATGAAAAATGAATAAACAAAGCTTCATCTGCTTTGACTACTCTGGTTTCAAAATTAATTTGACCCAACGCAAAAATTAGCAGTCAGTTTAAAGCTTTTGTTGCTCAACAGGTTCAGGATATACAAAGAGGCTGGGTTAGCAGAAAGCTGCAAACAGCAAAGGCCAGTATTTTATTCCCTAAAGTATAATGTCTGGTTGATTAATACACAACTAAGGTAGAAGATGCATTTTCTTTGCCAAAACATGACCTTATTCTGATGGCTTATTTGTGAATTTAGACTCTTTGGCTTAGATCTTACCCATTCCAGAAAATTCCTGTATTTCCATTAATGGATATTTATCCTGTTTTGGAGAGTCCTGAGCTGATGCTGCTGTCTTCTTTTAGCACAATTACTTCTTCCGGAGGGAGATGGCTTAGGGAGGTGGTTGACAGAGGTAGCTCTGACAGAGTTGGCTTAGGGAGATAGACCTCTGTCTAACTGCTGTGTGGCAGAAGCTATTGCTCAGTGTGGCTTGCTCCCCACTCCAGGAGGGAGACTTGCTGACACACTAAAGCAGCTGCCAGCCTCCTCTGTTTTGAAATATTTGTGATATCTTCTTTCTCTGTCACCCGCAAATGGAAATAAAAGCACTTCCATGGCTTGCATCAGCTTCTGAGGTCTCCTAAGTCTTCATTCCATTCAGCAAAACTCTTGTGGCTGTCCTTGCATTACAGTGGTGGCTCCACAGTTTCTCCAGCCATGTCCCTGGCATGAATGAACTGTAAATTCTGAAATTTTTTCATGTGTTTAAAGGACTCCCCATCTAAAGAAGAATCATAGCTTGCCTTTAGATTAACTTTGCCCCTCAACACAGGCATAAACTTTTTCTGTGAAATAAAAGACCCAGTAGTTGTACTGATTAGAGCTTGCTGGAATTGAGGAGGTGAACTTGCTAATGTATAAAGAGTATTAGTGCTAAAAAGTTTCACACATTTGTCAAGTTCGCATTAAGACTGGTTTCTCAGCCAGTTACTGACTTCATCCTTTAAATTGCCTTCATGCAGTCAATATCAAACTTCAGTGATAAAGTCTGGAGAAAAGCTGAAATTCACAGAAATGGGTTGCTTTAGATTAGCAGTGGCATAAGTAAGCACACAAGAATGACTTGCTTTTTCACATCTCAAAGAAATACTTGAAGCTGATTAACACTTGTTTACCCTGATGTACTTGGGGAAGGACTTACATGGGTGAGATAATATTATAATAGGGCTGGTGGACTACATTAATAAGGCCATGTTTCTTCAGAATTATTTTGCCATAAGAGGATATGTTTCTCCTTTAGAAAAAACAAATAAAAAAAAAAAAAGAAAAAAGTAAAAAATTTCTTTTCTCAGAGTAATTTTCACAAAGAGTAAGGATCCTCCAAGGGCTGGAGAAAGAAATGTATCTATAATAAAAACCCCACAAACATGAACTGTTTCTGACTATTTTCTCCCAAGGAATTTGAGCAATGAATAATGTGAAAGAAGTTTGAAAGAAGTTAAACTATCTTCGAAGTGGACTGAGTTTGAACAGCATCACAGCTGAAATGAAAAGGCAATCTTAAAGCTCTTTGAGCACCTGTTGCTGGATGGTGTCTTCCTTTGAAGCTGTGCTAGCTCATTCGCACTTCTAAAACAGAGAAAGCTGTCAGCTGCTTCTGTTGTTTGTAACACAAGAGTCCAAGGAGTCCCTACTGAACTCCAGCTTCCCATGCCAGAAAACTCCAGACTTAGGGGATCCTCATGACACCAATCCAGTTCATGCTCTGATGCCGCTGAGGAGGTCCCAGTTGAAGAACCGTACTTACTTATCTTAGTCATAGAATCACAGAATAGTTTGGGTTGGAAGGGACCTTTAAAGCTCATCTAGTCCAACCCTCCCTTGCAATGAGGAGGGACATCTGCAACTAGATCTGGTTGCTCAGTGCCTCATCCAGCCTGACCTCTAAAGCTTCCAGTCAATCCATTTCTTGATGTAGAGGGCAATCCCTACACCCTCCTTCCTTGCCTGTCCCTTATGACACCCTGTAGCCATTGATAATCACACACCAGACATAGGAATCATCCTGCCGAATTTCAGTAATGGTAATTAGGTCATAACTTTCTAGCAGCATGATGGCTTCCAACTCCTTCTGTTTCCCATGCTCCATACATTGGTGTAGAGGCATTTCAACTGGTCTGTTGGCCATGTCATCTTCTTAGAGGAAACACTTTAGTTCCTTTGAGGGATTTAACTGGTGTTTCCCTATTGTCTCTGATTACCTCAGGAGCCCTTGGCTCATCTCCGTAAGACTTTCAGTGTGCTGCAGTTTACTCAGTGTTTCTCAGAGCAGCAGGCTGAGAGTCCTTGCTAGCACCCCATCCCTCTAACCTTGTCATGTCATCTCACCGCTTGTCGTGTGCAAGCCTGATATTATCTGCCTCTTCCTTCAAGCTTACTTTAAAGCTCTACGAGTTTAAAAGTCTGCCAACTTTAAACTCTGGCAGCTTTTTGCAGTTTCTAGGCCTGATGAGGATGATCTGTGGGGAGACTGCTGTGTTTTGCTTGATGCTTTTGCAAAATATGGCTTTTGCATATGACCCTTCTAGCCCTAGGTGCAGCAGGGAATAACAATGCAGAACAGAGAACCATCATTGCAATCTGAAGAGCTGTCTAGTATCTCTTAAAAGTCTCTCTGTAATGGTCAGCTTCACAAGCCCTACTGTCTTTTAAGTCAGCTGAGCAGGCTTGAACCATTGTATCATAGATATGGAAGCTGCACTTCTAATGAGCCTTTGGTGAAAACAGATCATGAAGAAAAATAATTGACCTGCCAGAGTTCTTGTCCTTGGTAAAAAATTCATGAATGCATTTGAAGCAGCATCTGAGCCCTGATTGGGCTTCCTGACTGAAGCAAACAGCAAAAGGACTGGAGGAGAGAGATTAAATTGTGCAGAGATGACACTTAAGGGATCCTTCTCCTTATTGATTCATTGCTGTCATCAAAAAGATGGGGTTGCTAGGGAAAGTTGATGGCTTCTCCTCCACAGATTTATGGAGCAGAAGAGATTGCCCAATCAGCTGTGTTCTTGGCACATACACACACATACATGTACACACACACTGAATTGCTTCTGGTAGAAATGATACTCCATACTACGCAATGCTTTTTTGATGATTTATGTGCTTACAGTCATCCTCTACAGATTTTCCACCCAGAGAGAGGGTCCCCATTGGTGTGGCTGAGAAGCATAGAGCATATTGGGAAGGAAAGAGGAAAAGGTAGAAAAGATTCTTCTCTAAATATCAGACAGTATGTAGGCACAGACAGCTCGTTGTAAATGGAAATTACAAGGGCTACTCCATCATACTGCAGCAATCAGAAGGCTATTGCAGTAGCCAGTGATCAGTGATGCACAGGGAAGGTGTAATTCCACATCTGCTTGTTTCAAATGAAGACCATCTTCACACTTGTTATCCCAGCTCTGTCCACTGAAATATCCCCCTTTCCTGG